>JAECUM010027393.1:0-49681 GCA_016617855.1 Megalonaias nervosa | reverse complement strand
AATATTTATTATACTTGGTGTTCAGGCGACATGACATGAACAAATTTAAAAATTTCTTTTCAAAAGCACAAGCTGCTCCATTTGGTTTTGTAACGATAAATTTACACGATCCTAGGTCAAGATATCGCAACGGACTTGATATAATTTTTGGATAAAAACCATAGCAGCAGAGAGGGTGAAGGACATACGTATGTGACCAGATTGTGAAAAAATCTGGTCAATTAAAGAAGTTTTCATTATTAAGACAAAAACTTCTTTTTTTCAGCCTTCGTAGGAACCCTTAATTTTCAAAAATAAGGTCTCTACAAAGTTGTAGGGTTCACCCTCTCTGCTGCTCTTCCTAACACACCACCATAGCAGCCGCAGTTGGCCCGTATATATACCCAGGCGGAATCACGTGACCCAAAACTAAAACGTTAGATAGCACCACAAAGTCCGCCAAACATTTAAAATCACAACATAAACTTTAACGAAACGAAATATTAAATAACGAAACGAAAATTGAAGTCCATGGGGTTTCCTCGTTACAATATTACCTGCCGTCCATAGATGTTGGTAGAAGAAATTTTTTTCATGCAGATGTAAATTCCTTATTTCTCACTAACTTAGATCAATCATAAATAGTTAATCATTTATTCAATATTAGGCATCAAAATTCCATTGTTAGAAGAATATGGTACATTGTATAAGGTAATTTGAGTGATAAACTGATTGTATACAATTGTTGTTATTTGTTCATACAAAGTATACAGCATCAACTCTCCCTCATCGCTGTGCAGAGAGGGTCAGTTGATACAAATAACACAGAGACTATGCACTATGTATAAACCGTTCCGTATGGCAGCAATAATTTTTGCAAGCGGATTTCCGTTTCTGCCTCTTAGTGAGGTTGGTCTATTTATTGTCTGCAATTAGAAAGGGAGATAATTCATGCACCATTTGCGAATCGGAAACGTGTATGGCGAATAAGTAATATTTACGAAGATAGGTTACTGTATTTGAATAGTTGTGGCTCAGTTAATGCCCAGATATGAATAATTTAAAAGTAATTTTGATCCTAACTCTGATAGGGATCGTGTTAACTTCATTATGTTACACTCTCCCTGGATGGATGCTTTTTGAGAATACCAACACGTCGGAAGATGTTCAGTTTGGTCTCTGGTACTACAAAGTTTGTTTGAAAGATAATGTTTGCGACACCATATCAGTCAGAGATGCTGTAGAAAAGTCTCGCATTTCCGACGTCAACGACGTCAATCACATCAACGACGTCAATCACATCAATGAGGACCAGGAAATTGTCGTTAGTAAGTGAGCAAATTGTTTTGGATATGCTGCATTGCTGGTGGATGGATAGATAGGGTGATCTGGTCATATTCCGACCACATAGGTCGTTGACATGAGATGGACAACTACGAAGCCGAATACTCCGTGCCTAACTAAGTACGATACGGGGAGCAGTCAATCGGGCTTCTTGCAACAAGTTTCACTATTCAGAAAGCATATAATTTGAGTTCTTCTTACTGAAACGAGATTATATTATGACTATATAAACACACAGGTGCTCGACGCGAGTTTGATGTTGAGAAGAAAAAAAATAATACTGTGATGGAAAAAAAATCATACAGAATGACAAAAATCCCTCAGATTATCCCCATGACCCGTTCTGACATAGGACCCTGTCTATCATACTGTATAAGAGAGAAGGTCAGTAACTTCCAAATACTTCGTTCCACCCATGACCATCAATTTCCTTCTGCTATTTCTGTCTTTAAAGGCACATGACCATATTCTATGGTTTGTTTTACTCCTGAGATATTTTTCTATTCATCAAGCCATCATTGACTTTTCTGCATTGTACCAAACTGAAGTTAAGGGTTCTGAAACGTGCAAATTTTGCCTGCCAGGACAACATTACCGGTGAAAACCGGTGAAAAGAGTTACATATACCATGTTTGCGACTCTATGATGCATCCCTTCTTTACTTACAGAACAATGGTAGATGCAAAAGTAAGTTTTTACTTATCATTAACTCAATTCAACTTTAGGAACCCTGTTCCATGGAAGAATTAGACATTGTCTTCTGCACTCCACACTCATTGCATACAAGCCACTCTCATTTTCAATGCATGTACACTATGCGGCACACATGTCAATGGCAAAATATGATAAATCAGAGAAATAAATATTTTCAGTCATTATCTAATGTACAATCACTAAAATAATGATTGCACTACATCAAATTAAAATTTCCAGATATACATTAGATAATGACTGAAAATATTTATTTCTCTGATGCATGTTATTTAAGTATAACCTTTGGAGCCAATCATATTTCGCCATTGACATGTGTGCTGCATAGTGTACATGTTTTGAAAATGAGAGTCACTTGTATGCGATGTATGTGTAGTGAAGAATCAGTGTCTTATTCTTCCATGGAACAGGATTCCTAAAGTTGAATCGAGTTAATGGTAAGTAAAAACTTACTTTTGCATCTACCACTGTTCTGTAATTAAAGAAGGGATGTATCGTAGAGTCACAAACATGGTATATGTAGCTCATTTCACTGATTTTCACCTGAGCGTAATGTTGTCCTGGCAGGCAAAATTCGCATGTTTCGGAGCCCGTAAGTTTCAGTTTGGTGCAGTGCAGAAAAGTCAGTGATGGCTTAATGAATAGAAAAATATCTCGGGAGTAAAATAAGCCATAGAGTATGGTCGTGTGCATTTAAAGACAGAAATAACAGTAGGAAATCGAGGGTCATGGGTGGAACGAAGTATTTAGAAGTTACTTATCTTCTCTCTCATAATAGTATGATAGACAGGGTCCTATGTCAGAACAGGTCATGGGGATAATCTGAGGTATTTTTGTCACTCTTAATGATTTTTTTCCTTCAGATTATTGTTTCATTTTCTCAGCATCAAGCTCGCTTCAAGCAACCGTATATAAGCAAGGGGTAAATCCGACCGTGTTGTGGTTTATTCCAACCTCTGATATGTGTAACAACGACCACCATGGGGGAAATGCTGACCTCTGTGTATGTAACTACAACTGTTCAAACATGCGTGATATAGTTTGCATCTCACAAGCAATAAAACGTAGGATCCGGAAAGCATTTATTTACAAAGATGATTTAGGACATGTTTCGTAGTGATAAAGTAGCTTTAAACTGATTTGTGTTTGATGTACTCTCATCAAGCCAAGAAGAACAACATTGTCAGTGTGTGTCTCATTGTAAATGTGTGTATGTATGTAAAGCACTATAAACACGAAAGAGAGACAGATGAATTAGATAATTTGATCGGTGACTACAGGCAAAAAAAAAAATTTTCACAGCACTGTTCCTCCAAGATATTGATGCGGAAGTGTATGAGAAGGTGTACTAATTTAATTTAATCAGAATCAAATTTTAAATTTTTTCAACCTCATAGATTTACTGAAAACTGATTAATTTAGTTTTAATTTTCTTTCTTGTTCCCCTCTCTTTTTCCTATCCTATCCTTTTTTCCAAAGCTTTTCTCTTCATCTTCTCGTTCTCTACTGCTTTCTTTGACTTTAAAATTTCAGCATTTCTCTTATCTTTTATAATTTCATCAGATATCAAAAGCCTGTGACATGTTAATGCTTTTGACTTGATTTTTTCCCCCCCCGTTCCGCTGGTATAATTCTAAAAATAATTTCCAGATTATTGATCTTTCCATTAATGCCGGAATCACCGTAGGATGTCCTGGCTTCGAAGCAGGGGCATAATGTCCTTGTACATAGTCATCTTAGAACACCAAATTGTTGACTAGCAGTCTGGTAACTCATTATGCTTCTTTTAACCACATCTACAGCTTTCTCAAGGGACTTTCCTTCATACTGCATATGCCTTGTTTTTAATTTTTGGGGCATTCTGGAAAAAAATACAGCAGACAAATGCTACCATGGGGTTTGAGAGAGGAAGAACTGGAGAAAACACAATCTTTTATTTAAAAATCTTCAGAATTAAACTATTTCATGAAAGAATCCACACTGTCTGTCCATCAGTGTCCACATCACATCCAGACAGCCTTTAATTTCATCTGTATCTTTTTCCGCATATTTGAAACCAATATCACATCTTTGATGAGGACCGCATATTTGAAACCAATATCACATCTTTGATGAGGACCGCATATTTGAAACCAATATCACATCTTTGATGAGGACCAGTCCTTTTTTCCAGGATTCAACAGCATCTTTTGCTTTTAAATATATATTTCCTTGTACTAGATTGTGTGAGAAAAGTTTTGTAATTTTTGCAGCATTTTCCATCTGCAAGTAGGCAGCATGCCTTCTACATTCTTTATCTTGGAAGACACACACAGCATTTTGATCGAAAGGATTGACTTCTTCACTTTTCAGATAATAGAGATTCCCAATCTTAGGTTGTTGTGGATCCCACTGGTGCATTTAAACCACATATATGGACCGTACATACACAAGTTTCATCTCTAAAATACAGTTGTTTTGCCGTTACAGGTTTAAAAGAATTTCTTGTAATGGTTTTCACATTTTTGAGGTTTTTTCAGATAGATAAATAGCAGATTAAAAGTGATATTGTTGTTTACATACTTATGAAGATTTTTGTGTCCTTTTTTATATTCATACCTTTATTTTTCTATTTATTTATTTTTGACTACATATTTATTCCTTGTTTCCCCCCCCCCCAACCAAAAATCCTGTACATGTATATGCCAATCATAAGTCAATGTCTTTTAGCATGTGTTCTAGGTCGGAATGCCCTCTTATGCAAATTAATCTGGGATCAATCCAACCACCATACAGAACATTGTATACCAGTAATATTGTTATTGGTCATAAAACTGTCGTAGTTTGTAGATTTTTAGAGAGAGAGAAAGTATTAGGTTAAAGCTTTGATAACATAATGATTATATTATTGAAAGCCATACAAACTTTGGATGTATGATACCTGACTTGGTTGCTGAATCAAAAATTTCATAAATGCCGCTTCTCAATTTGTGTGAAAGAGAAAGTGACAAGATGATTATGTCATTTAGTCATGCGATGCCCACGTCATCTGGAAACATCATTACTGATTTGCATACACATGTGCACAAAGAAAAACAGCAAGTACTTTACCAATCTTTATTGTAAACAGCAGGACATACGTTTATGGACGGAATTACCCTATTGGTGGGAATATGACCATGTTACCCTAAATAAGTCAAAGGATGGATGGCCGTGGTGAATAAAACTGATGTTGTGATCACCCATCTAAGTGTCAAAGGACATAGAGATGAATCTTTTATTTGAACGTAGTGGAGAGAGAGGAAGCAATCCATATTCATAAAATTTCAGAATGATGCAGTATACAAATGGAATGTTTTCTGCATCTGTTACATGTCTAGGCTCATACACAAAAGTAATAAGAAAAGAGTAAAGCCAACAAGCTTTGTAAAATTTAAGAAATAATTTATTTCCCTAGAAACACAAGGTAAAAATAAGAAAAAGGACTTAGGGTTTATGACTTAAATCCAGAAATTAATCCAAGAAATAAAAAATATAAGTCCTATCAATAAAAAGTCCTAAGTGAATCACAGTTCAAATCCCGATGAAATTCCAAGATGGAAGGCGATGACGTCTTCAATGGTCTGCTTTGTCCTGATGTGTCAACAGTTCTTTATTGAATCACAAAGAAATAATATTCCAGTTTAGAATTTCTGAACAATGCATTTGTCCAAGAATTCTGATGAACACTAGTATTTTCCAGGGTAAATAAATTACTAATTCCAAAAAATAGAAAAATTTAACTCAAACTGGTTACAACAAAACACCTTTGAGCTTCAAAGGTTTAAAGCACAACTGGCTATTTCTTCTCAAGAAAACGACTATACAGTAAATTAAGATGCAAAACAGATTCCCGGATGAGGGTCATGTGATCATTTTCCCAGTACAACATAAAAACATTACATGCCTAAAATCACATACCGGTACTCTAGTGTAGCCTAAGCTAAAATCAATGATTCTTACTCTAGAAATGAATAATAAGAAAAATTGTTTACTCCAAACCTGACACTGGTTCTGAATCTAGGTCAGCAAAAGATACAATGTTTCAACTACTGGTTGTTTATCAGGTCAAACAGAATTGAATTGAATTTCTAACAAAAAAATCAAATCCAGTAGACAAAATTATCATTACAATAACATGTAATGGAATAAAATAAAATAAAAAATAAATAATGTAAAACTAACAAACAAGTAATTAAATCAAATATACATAACACACCATTGGACTATACAGAATTCATTGAGTATACAGAAATAATAAACAAACTCATCTTTATGATAACTTTTGAAGTAAATTCACAGGAAACAAATAAATGCACCATCCACAGTTTTTTATATTTTTCTTTTGCTATTTCAGATTCCTGACCTCATGGTATTTCTTACATATGGTGTAGAAATGTTTTGTGAACATTCAACATTAAGAATAAATTTACTTTTCTGTGTTGTTTTACAGGTACATCTTAAGCCTTTTTGTACATTTGCACATATTACCCTTAACATTTTTATTGTATGAAACATGCCATTCTTGACATGTACACATGTTTAAATTTTATGTTACTATGTGTATTTATACCAACATAGCATATTCATTACAGTGTTCTTATACATTTATAAGGGCTCATCCTTTAGTTAATAATTATGACTTGATTTAAAATTTGGTTATGATTAAACAGTTTTGGTCAGTTTTCCTTACATTAAAATAAAATTAAGGACAAAAATAATATAAAAATTATTTTAAATATGTCATCACTTATTCTTCTTATCAAGTGTTTCTTCTAGTTTTCATTACAGAAAGTGAGAGCTTCTAGGACATAAATTTTAAAAAGTCCCAATTTTTGTGATATTTTCTTCATAATTCTGACCATTGTTCAGCAAAATTACACAGTTCATGAATGAGTAAGCAGAGGCAAGTGATAGAGCATGGAGTCAGAAGAAACTGGCATTGAGTTTTTGTGCTTTGTGAAAAATTCAGTTGGCATTTATGGGCACTGAGTATGTTGTGGTAATTCCCAATATGTTATATATGCCAAATGTTGACTAATGCATTCAGCTATTGGATTTTTATGCATGAAAGCAGAGAAAATATCAAGTTTAGTGAGGTTCCTATTTTGAGGAAATCAATTAGGATCACCAGTGCTCTTTAATAGTGTTGCTATAGTTAGCTCAGTCATGTTGTACAAATTGTGGCAATGTGCATAATCATTTAGATCATTTACAATTAAGTCTGCCAATTCTCTGGATACTAATGATGCTTAACATTATTTCATAATGATAATAAATATTCAAAACTTCATTTAGTAATTTGAATATTGAATGGGCAGCTGTTTGTTATTGACCCAAAGTTTTTTGGTTAAAAGTGTCTGGAATACTGTGATACCCTGTCTGTTCATCAGTGTCCACATCACCTCCTAAACTACAAGGTGAAATTCATTAAAGTTTGTAGGGATACTACCCCTTTGCATTCATCTCGCAGAACGGTACCACCCATTCAGTCCTTTGGAAGTGACCAGAGGTCAGATGTTTAAAAATCATAGTTACATTGATGTTTTGAAATAGTTTGTATCTAAACCTTATATATTATGCAATCAGAGTGATCTGTGATGGATTGTCCATCTTGACCACCTATTGTTTGTTAGAATTGAGGTGGAATGAGGTAGGGTTAAGAATGAGTAGGAGGAATGGGTATTTAGAATATGCAGTGAAAGCATACATAGTGATTTGCAGTGGCTCATTTCATTATTGTTAGTATTTTGATTAAGAAGAGGGGGGTGGCATATTTAGTGTTTCCTTTTACTCTCATTTGTGCATTGGAGACCCCCAAATATAATGTTTGACCCCCATTTCTGATAACAAGGGGATTTTTGACTCTCAATCTTGCACCCCAAGGGGATACACTGATACTTAAATAAGCTTATTTCAGGAAATTAACCTCTAATTCACAGAGAGATTATCTTTGTGCTATAGTATATACATAGAATAGCAAATTCTTAAAGATAAAATCCACGTATGTATTTTCGTACATCTTCTTTCCTTTGTAGTTAACTTGATGTATGCAGCATTTGTGGTGTACCAAATTGAGATGACTCTGTCCTTAGTGAGTGGCATGGTTGGGCTAGCTGTTTGTTACAAGATTTTCAAGCACGGCCATCTGCAGCAGGGGAGCTATTCATTATATAGATACTTAAGGACACTGGTTGCAGTTGGTCTTGTTGCCAATTTAATTGCTGGTAAGATAAAGAGCAGGTATAGTTTGATTGAAAACCTTAATTCCTTTCTGATAAATTATAAATGTCCATTATGGTACTAATAATATGATCAAAGCATGCATTTTAGCTCACCTGGCCAAAGGCCAGTATGGTTAAATGTTGTATTACACCTATCTCAGCATTGCATTATTGTGGTTTAAATATATTTTATTTCATAAAATTGGAATTGTTGATTACAAGAGGTATAGAAGTTTAAAGATTAGAATGGAAGCCAATGGCTTATAAAATTCTTCTCCTTTAACAATACAAAAGTAAGTATGTGTGTGTGTGTGTGTATATATATATATATATATATATATATATATATACATACATGCATACATATATATATATGGCAAATGATATTTTAATGAAAACAGATTTAATTATTCAGTTTTATTGACAACAAATTTAATTATTCAGTTTTAATGACAACAGATTTAATTATTTAATAATCGACGTGAAAATTCTCTTGGTTAAACATTAGCATTTAGCCAAGATGTATAAAGCACAAGGATAAACAATGAGGGAACAGGTGAAAGATGAGGATAAAGAAAGAAAAGAAGTTAAAGGCTGAAATTTTCAATTTAATTATGTTAAATATTGTGTAAAAATAGATAAATAAAAAAGGAACAAGCAATATTAAAAGCACTTCCTAGTTGTTGCTATGACAATGATGGCAAATTAATTGGAAACAGAAATGCTTTTTACAGCTCTTTGTGACCCATTGTTATGTGTAGGCTCATACAAAAGTAATGAAAGAAAAGAGTGAAGCCAACAAGCTTTGTATGTTTTAACAAAATAATTTATTTCCCTAGAAAACAAGGTAAAAATATGAAATAGGATTTACAGTTTGTGAATATAATCCAAAAATTAATCCTAGAATTCAAAAACATAAGTCCTATCACTAAACAGTTCTAATTGAATCCAGGTTCGAATCTCGATGAAGTTCCAATATGGAAGGCGATGACGTCAGATGAGGTCGTTGTACTGATGGCAACAGTTCCTCGTTGAATCACAATTTATAGTGTTCCTGTTTAGAATTCCATAATAAATTTCCACTAAATGTATTTGTCACAGAATTTTTATAAAGAAGAGCACTTTTGTGTTTTTTCTAGAGAATATAACTTATTAAATCCACAAAATAGAAGGAGTCTAAATCAACTGGCATCAACATTAAAAAAACCACCTTGATCTCTAAAGGTGTTAGATACGACTGTAAAATCTACTAGAAAACACCTGTTTTAACCCACGATTTTAGATCACATGGTGGCTCACGTGATGGGGCTACGTGATCACTAATTTGAAAAGCACATTTAAAAAAATGCCATTTAGCACATAGCTTAGAATAGTCCTATCAGAGAATCAGATTCTCATGCTAGAAATAAATAAAAAAGAAAGAATGTTTACAACTTAGCTAACACGTGGGCCAAACATGACCTTGGTAATGACCAATCATTATCATTCAGTGTGTACAAAATCAGAACCAAGGTTAAGAACTAAGTTAGCTAAAAATAAAAAAGAAGGAAACATTTGCGTTCTAATCAGGTCAAAACAGAAAACTGAATTTTTTCAAAAATATCAAATCCCGTGAAAATTATCATTACAATAAAATGTAATGAAACAAAAATAAAATAAAATAAAGAATTTAAAACTAACACACAAGCAATTTAATTACATATACACAACACCATGGAATTGCATTCATGTTAGTAATGTGTGCACATACGTAAATCTTATTTGACTTTTCAATAAATTTATGAATGGCATTGAAGATATGAATGTTTACTTTATATGGAAGCATTGTATCACCATAGAAGAATATAGTTAAAGTTAAATTACCATATGTTGTGAGATTGGAACAGTTCAGTAGGTTGTTTTTGGCAAGAAATGCTTACAAAAAAGTGTTGTGTACTCAGTACAGATCTACATCTAAAGAGAGGTGATCTGATTATATTCTTTATATATAAATGTTGATTAGGTGAACTGCAATTTGTTCCAAGTTGAGCTTGAAGAATTTGAAATTCCCTTCTATCCCAATAAAGCGCCTGTGAACACAAGTGGTACAGTAATTGAATGTACTTTTCAAGTTGTTGATGTCATTATTGTGGTTCAGCATCCATGCATATGTACATACATGCATAAAGACATACATACAGGTACACACACACACACACACACATAGGCTTCATTTCTAGTCACATTTCAATAAGATTTTTGGTTTTAAAGTTTGTATCTTCAGGAACTTCAGTTTAAAACATGTATAATAATGAGATGATCGAATCTGATTGGCTGAGCTGGTGAACATTCTAGATCAGACTTGGTGTAAGCTTATATCTCGGAATCTCAGATGAGTTCAATTATGAGCTCCTTGCATAGTAATGTGATCATCTTGCGTCTCATTGGCTGACCTGGGGACCATATTTCACAACAGATTTTGATTCGACTTACAAATCAAGCTTGTATCATTAATATATTGGATGAGTTAAATGATGAGTGACAGCCATACATATTATTGAAATTGTGCATGTAACTGGTTGAGCTTGTGAACACTCCATTTCTGACAAGATTTTGAACAGATTTGCATTATGAGCTTAATTGTCTTTAATGCTCATTTGTGAGGCAAAAAATGTGTTTCCTATTACACTGTTCTAAAATTTGGGTAGGTAGGTTTTTCTTTTAAATATTATATATATATATATATATATATATATATATATATATATATATATATATAAATGTACTAAGTGATTCAAGTACTAGGCAAGACTAGTTGAGTTAGATGCACAAATCAATTTCAGGACTTTTTAAATTTATTTATTTTTTTAACGCCTGGGAAAAAAGTGCTAGGGTTGGCTAGGGACGGTCAGCCAAACAAAAAAAACCCCACATTTTGGGGCTTCAGCAATGTCTGTGTATATTAATCAGGTGACCTTGCATCTGATGGGCTGACCTTGTTACCATTTCTGATCTGTGGTATGTAAGGTAATTGCATCATCAAGATTTGGTTGAGTTAGATAATTCATTATGGTACTTGTGGGTGTCAAGAGATTCAGATTTAGTCATGTTAAATTGAATCATATATACATAATGCAGGGCATGCAAGTACTTGGTATCTGTTATTAAAGGAAAGAAAGGGAAGTAATTTGTGATAAGGACTATTTAGAATCACAGGTTATGGTTCTTCCCCTTGCAGCATAAAACTTTGTAGCATAAAAAAAATTATAATAATTATGATAATAATAGTAATGAGTTTATTTAAAGAGGGACACACTGGGTTGTGTGGCCTTTTGCATATTTACATTCACAGTACATGTACACACAATAATAATAATAATAATAATAATAATAATAATAATAATAATAATTAAAGAAATGCATTGGTAATAAGATACATTTATACATGGACATAATAATCAGAAAATTTTCTAAATGCATGCTCCAACTAGAGTCATTGTTATATACAGTAAAAAAATGTTGAGCATTTACTTTAAGTAGCAATGTCTAATTGAATAGGTTCAACTTTTGTCTGATTGAATAAGTTCTACTTTTGTCTAATTGAATAGGTTCTACTTTTCATCCATTGAATTAGATTATAATTAAATGCATTTATGAGTTGTTTTCACAGATGTCACATATACTTTCAATACAACATGTACACACACCTTGCACGACCATTTTGTTTCCTAACAAGCCTTTGTCAACATCAGTCATCATGTTTATTCAACATAAAAATCAGATTTAATCATCGATAAGGATATTTACTTCATCAAAATGATACATAGATTATACTTGAAATTAAGTGCCCCTGTAGCACAAAAGACAAAATAAAGCTGGAAGGTCCCTGATTTATATCAAAAGACAATCATGCGTATTGCTATCAAATAGAAAGACAATTATTTCTGGTTTTAAACAATATTTTGCATGATGTCCCCAATATTGTCATTTCGAAAGAGTATATCCAGACAATGATTTTCAGGATACAATATCCAGTGGCCTAGTGGTTAGAGCATCCACCTCAGATGCGGGAGGTTGCAGGTTCGAACCCCAGCTGAGTCATAGCAAGGTCTTATAAAAATTATACTAGCAGCTGCCTCGCTTTTCACTCAGCATTAAGAGATTAGTGTTAGGACTGGTCAGCCTGGTGTCAAGATAATGTGACTGGGTTAGACATGATGCTTTGTGTCTGCAGCAGGATGCCTAAGTGCTAGACATCACTGTAAACTGCCACTCTGCAGACATGATATGACTTAAAAATTGTTAAAGCTTTGTAAAAAAATCCAAAACACACACTCAGGATACAGTATCATTTACGGAACTAAAGTATCATAGCATGTGTATTATGCCAGTACATTTATGTACAAATAATGCAAAAACAAGTGCTTGTACCAGGGGCAGCTGACAAACCAATTTTAATTGGTAGAGTGGCACACAAAAAAGGGTAACTTATTACCCTTGGGTTTCAATCCAACCCTGAAAACCCAGAAAAGACCCCGATTGGCATGCTACTGATTGAGCTAATGGTGTTGCAAAACCCAGATTGAGATCACTAAATGTGCTGGCTACTGTAAGCTAAAAACATTGGCTAAATCTTTTGGAAAGACATAAGTATGCATAATACATGAAATATAATAAACGTCACAGTAGGTAAATTCACAACTCAGAAACATATGAATCAGATGTGACTCTCACATGTTTGGCATTAGGTTATGGACCACCCTCCCGAGAATAGGAAACTGGGTATAGATTTGAAATAAATGAAAAAGGTGACAGCCATTAGGCAGAGGAAGAACAGACAGCTGTAGATGAGTGCATTTGAGATGTATTAACTAACGGCATCTTGCCCTGGTGGCTTTAAATAATGGTTCAATGAACAAATTAAAAAGTATGCAAACATGTACAAATTAAAGGAATCATAAATGCCTTACTGGCAATAAATGACTATAATAAAAAATGTCACATCACGACCTTTGTCACTTTCTTGTCCTTGTCAGAGGTGTGCTGCTCGAAATTTTACACTGTCAGTACGCTATGGCTTAGTCAACTTGAATTCAGATGTGGCCATGGTAAAATAGCAAAAAAAATGTAACTAATTTCATTGCACAAAATATCCCTAGCAGAATTGTTATTTTGTGAGTTTTATAGATATTTGTTTTGGACTCATTCTTTTGGGAATTTCAGTAGAATTTGAAATGCCTAGATCTGCATGTAACAGTTCTATTTATGTTCAATGCGATTATAATTTATCATTCTAAATTCACTAAAATCATATTGATACTTTATTCCTTTTATGGAATTTACACTTTTTGTAAAATTCATTTAGTTGAAATTTGTATTATTTTTTGTGAAATTCATATTAATTGAAATTTCATTATGCCTGGGAGCAATCAGTTGCCCCAAGATGGATAAATCATGGAAGCAACACCCTTTGCATAGATGGATAAAGACTAAATGAAAACATATACTGAAAACCCATAGTTTGCATGACTCAGTACTAACAATGTTAACCCTGCATGTAGAAATAACAAGATATACTTGAGTATTTTAGTTGTTATTGCTTGTTTCTTGATTGACACGCTGCATTTTCATGTATCTGCTTGATTCAGCTCTGTACATCTGTATTAAATATTTAGAAGTTCTTGTTAGTTAGAATATGCAGAAGTAATTCTTTGCTGCTTGCTGTTAGTCTTTTATTACTGAGATTTATGACAAATTCTTAACTGTGTCACAGCTTTTGGTCATAATGTATTGCATTTCATAATGTAGTTTATGCATTAGTATGCTTCCATTTCACAAACATTTCATGTAAGTGACTTGGTTTGTTAGGATCAACCTGTTTTCTTTTTAAATACTGTTACTGTTATTTGAGGCCTCTACTCACTAAATTCATCCACAGAGTAAGTTTGCACCCTTAGAATATGAGTGTTGTATAATAATAATAATAATAATAATAATAATAATAATAATAATAATGACTTTATTTAAAGAAGTAGATCATTTGGTCACCTGACCAATCTTCTGTGAGTCTTTCTACAATGTCTCAGGTGAACCTAAAGCTATTAACAAGATGGACCCTTACTGGATCTGTTTCCTTTGCATGTGGGGTGATGTGACAATATGGTTTAAGGCAATCATAAGATTTTTTTAAGACATTCATAAAGTTTAAGGCAGTCATGAAGTTTAAGGCAATCATGAAATTTCAGGTGATCATAAAGTTTAAGGCAATCATAAAGTTTAAGGCATTCATAAAGTTTCAGGCAATCATGAAGTTTCAGGCAGTCGTAACGTTTAAGTCCATCATAAAGTTTAAGGCAGCCATAAAGTTTAAGGCAATCATGAAGTTTCAGGCAATCATAAAGTTTAAGGCCATCATAAAGTTTCAGGCCATCACAAAATTATGGCAGTTTAAGGCTATCATTTTGGAATTTACAACTTTTTATCTTTGTGATTCTAAACATCTTTTTCTAGATACTTCATCTTGAATATTTAGGGTGGTGTAAATGTGTATAGTCATCTTAGGAACATATAGGGTGGTGTAAATGTGTATAGTCATCTTAGGAATGTTTAGGGTGGTGTAAACGTATATAGTCATCCTAGGAATATTTGGGGTGGTGTAAATTTATATAGTCATCTTAGGAATATATAGGTGGTGTAAACATATATAGTCATCTTAGGAATATTTAGGGTGGTTTAGACGTATATAGTCATCTTAGGAATATTTAGGGTGGTGTAGACATATATAGTCATCTTAGGAATATTTAGGGTGGTGTAAACGTATATAGTCATCTTAGGAATATTTAGGGTGGTGTAGACGTATATAGTCATCTTAGGAATATTTAGGGTGGTGTAAACATATATAGTCTTCTTAGGAATCTTTAGGGTGGTGTAAACGTATATAGTCATCTTAGGGATATTTCCCAAAATGGATATTTAAATTTTTTGTACAATATATTTCAGCTGTGCTGGTTCTGTTACCAGTGGGACGTTTTGCAAATGAGCTATGGCACTACTACCAATTCCATACAGTACTTGAAATAAAATTTGGATTTCCATATGCTCTGCTTCTTGGAGGGACCGGAGGTGTGTGCTTCTCGATTTCTACATTGCTCCTAATTTTCAGTCTTATTAGGCAACAGTATCGAGGAGAAGTGGTCAGTATGCAGTTGACCACACAACAGATACCAATGATGATTATTCAGACTGAAGCAGTGGCTGAGCCGACAGAAAGGGGATACACCCCAGTTAGTGAGCCTCCTCCGTACTACCCACCCCCAAACTATCCAGGAGATCAAGGGAACCCTACACAGGATCAAGCTCCAATGCTGCCCCAGAAGCAAAAGATTTAATCTTTTTCTTTTTTGGCATGATTAAATAAAGCTGGTTGTAAAGGGTCATTTTTGGTTGTGTCAAAAAAACAAGACTAATAGAAGCTGGTTGTAAAGATTCAATGTTGGTTGTGTCAAAAATAACAGGAACGAGGAACCATGAGAATCCTTCAACAAGATACATTACATTTCCTTGTGTATGTCAGTGTTTGGATATTTATGACATTGGTGTGTTAGATGTCCATTTCTAACATTTCTATATTTAGCTGTATTGACCCGATATGATACATTAAGTGTCAGGTCCAATATCATGATCAGCATTGTTACGAGTCTATGCTCTTAAAATAAGTCCCAGAAAAGAGTGAAGACATCAAGCTTTGTAAATTTAACAAATAATATATTTCCTTAGAATACAAAGTGAAAAATGAGAAGAAAAAAAGAACTTACGGTATTGCGAATTAAATCCAAAAAAATCCAAGAATTAAAGACACAAGTTCTAGTAATAAAAATCCTGAATAAAACTCAGTTCAAGTCCCAAAGAGATCTGAAATTGAAGGTGATGATGTGTCTGTTATAGTCTGCATTGTACTGATGTGTCAACAGTCTCTTGTTGAATCACAGAAATGTTATTCCAGGTTTGAATTCAGTATAAATTCCAATGAATGTCTTTGTCCAAGAATTTTGTCAGAGTACTTTTATATTTCCAGAGAAAAAAAATCACTTGAATTTAATAATTTGAAGAAAATTAAATTCAGCCCAAACTGGTCACAACATAATACAACTTAACGTGTCAAGTGTTTTACGCTCAACTGACAAACATTATCAAAACATCAGTTATATGACTAATTAAGATGCAAAACAGATTCCCGGATGAGGGTCAAAAGTTCATTCTTCAGGAAAAAAATGGAAGTTTGTTACCAATTGGCACATGAGGCATATCAACAAGTCCAGGTATGACCTTGACTCAACTTAATGATTCTTACACTGAGAAAGATTAAACAAAATTGCAAAAAAAACTGTTTACCAAAACTGTCACTGATTTTGGAACAAGGTCAACAACTAGATACAATGTTTCATTTACCCATAGAAGATAAGGAAGCTATTATTAGTTGTTTACATCAATGAAATAAAAAAATTTTTTAAAAAAGTCAATCAGGTCAAACAGAACTGAACTCGATTCTGGACAAGGTCAAGTCCAGTAAACAATGTAACATTACAATAGCATGTAATGGAATAAAAAAACTAACAGACAAACAATTAAATTAAATAAACATAACAGCATGCATATGCTTCGAGTACAAAAATGGCAGGACCCATAATTCCTGTGAGTCTTAGGACATTAGTACAATGGTTGCCATAGGGAAGAAATTATCATCACCATAACCCATTATTTTAAACCACAGGAAAAAACGTTTTTACCCAATTCATAATGGAAATGCTTAAAAGATGGAGTCAATTGTGTATTTTTAACTTCATTACATGGTTGAATAATTGGCAGAGAATGGGATCAAGTTACAGTATGAAAAATGGAGATTAAGTAATGCTGGTCAGCTATGAGTCAGTAATTTAATTTAGTCATGTAATTCATCTGGAATGCCTCTTGAATTTATCTCCAGAGCTTTATTTTTTGCCCCAGCTGGGATAACTGAAGGGTGCATATATTTTTTCTGCTATCCATCAATAATTCTCCCCACATCAGCATTCATCAGCAGTAAGTCTGTATATCCACCTATCCACATGTCTTTATGTCCAAATAACATACGATCTAATTCTGAATCAGCTTTGAATGATTCAATTTTTCAGACTTTATTACAGTCGTAAGTAGATAATGTGATTAGTATTCTAGCCATTATCGCAGGTTGTTAAACATTTTGTAACTGTTGGACTTGGGGTAGAAAAAAAATGTAGCAGGCACATCTGTATTGATATGAAAATGGCCCAATAAGGCAGTTATAGTTATTTTTCACATAATTTGAACTTTTTTGATCATGCAGATCATCCTGAGTTGTCTCCCTCATCATGTCCTTGGGAAAGGCACTTTTCTCACACCCTTGTTTATATGGTCATGTTTTGCATTGTAGAACAACAGTCGATGATATCTATAGCATCACATGACTGCTGTCTATCATCAGATGACTGCTGTCTTTCATCGCATGACTTTCTACTGCAAGCATACTGCCCACAGTGTGACCAAAACTCGCTGGTTTCCATCATTACTAGAGAATTCTTTCACAATAATCAAGATAGACTTATTTGTAACACATTTACTTACTGAATGGAGTAGTGTTGAAATTACACACTAATCTATCTACATGTACAGCTTCTCTAGTTGGATTTCAAGTTCAAAAGGTCATTGCTGTAATTATTTTTTCTTTTACATTAATATTCTCATTATTGTTTATAAAGGCTGAATAAATTATAAATCAAAGATGAATAATTATTTTTTGTTTGCTTCCATAACTGTTAATTTTATGGGTAAGGTTAAAATGTGGTCACTGTGTTTTGCCATTGGCAGTCTCCACCTCTGATATGTCAATGCCAATATGTGTTGTGTTTTGCCATTAGCAGTCTCAACCACTGTTCTTTCAATGCCAGTATGTATTGTGTTTTGCCATTAGCAGACTCAACCACTGTTCTTTCAATGCCAGTATGTGTTGGGTTTTGCCATTAGCAGTCTCAACCACAGTTTTTTCAATGCCACTATGTATTTAAATATTGTTTATAGTTTACACTTAATTTTGCAGTGCAGACCTGACTTGTTTGCATTCCATCTTGAGGTGTGGACATTATCAGTGGTTGTTTTGCTGTTTGAAGTCACTCAGTATTCACAATACACCATTTTGACCCTCAATTTTATTTCAGGAATGTGAGAAAAAGTCCTTCAATTTTGTATCAGTGTTATGTAGGAAAACTCCACACTTGGGTTGAAAATTTTCCATCAGACACTCAGCCAATCATCATTTCTAATGCAAAATCCCAGTGCATTTTACCTATCCAACTTTTAGGTGCATTTTCCTATCCAAGACTAATAATATACTCAGTGCCAGTAAATAAGAAAACAACCAACCATCATAATTTCCCTGATTCCATGCATTATTTTGACCCTGTAATTTCATTCTTGTTAAATTTATTTTTCATTGTTACACTTTTTTGTTTTGGAAATGTTTGGCTTTCACAGGAAAATTCTTTGTACTTTGAAAATTGTTTGCCTGATTCCCAAATTAAGTTAGGCAGAGAAATTTAATGAAAAACTATCAACTTTGTGTAAATAGCAAAGAATTAACCTATGAATTGGGAACAGTACTATTTCTCCTCTCTGTATTTGATTGGTTACCTATAATTAGCGCTCATGGATACAGAGTAAGCATTTTCTATAAGTGTGACACATTGTGACACATCCACAGTACTGTCATGAACTAACTGTGAAACTTGAAGTTCCAGTTAGATATAGAAAAGCAACTTTCTGTTCTCAACTTTGATTGAGAAACATGGATGTATTTTCAGCATCCAGAAAATGAAACTACTCCCAGGCCCTCAGATACTCATGCCTAAAGATCAGGATAAAATTCCCAGACTGTATATCAGTGGGAAGGCATACAGGTGGGAAGGCAGATACTCGTGCCTAAAGATCAGGATAAAATTCCCGGACTGTTTATCAATGGGAAGGCATACAGTTGGGAAGGCAGAGGCTTGTGCCACAATTACTCAGAATTTACCACGTGAGCAGCAGAAGTCTTGTTATTTGTAAGTAGCCTCGTTTCAGCAACAAGGGTTCAGTCTTGGGAACAGTATAATAATGGGACTGACCATTTTAATTTTTTCTGGATGGGGCCGAGATGGTCAAGATAGTGGTAAAATTAAATCGGCTTGTTGACCAAGAGGATTTAAAGTTTGGGTAAGTGATTTCTTTTAAAGTCACTTGCCCAGAGCCCATGTCGGAAAAAAAATCTGAGATCACTGCATAGTCAGAATCTCCTTTCAACCCCCACCCCCAATATTAGTACTACTGAGTATATATACGACTAAATGAAGTGAAGAGGTTTATTGAAGTCTTATTTGACCATAATTTTGACCTACAAGGTCTTTTCTTGACATGTTTCATTACAATGTCTTAAATGGAATGTGACATGAAAGGTGACATACAATTTTTAATTAGAAAGATGATGTTTTACCAAGAAGAACTTTTCTTTCTAATATCTGTATGTATAATGAGATTTTTATAAAACCAATAACTTAATTTTTATAAAACCAATAACTTAATCAAGTGTGTTCTTTAAATATTGAAATGTTATTGAGGAGAGCAGTCTGCTTCATAATAATAATAATAATGAGGACTTTGTATAGCGCCTAATCTTTAGAAGCTCTAAGCGCTTTACAACATTTGACAACACTTAAAAAACATATATAATGATATGATTACAAAAATAAAAACAAACACCACGAAAGTAGAAACAGAAAACATGCTGTAAATATTTAAGGCAAGGATACATTATTAGGTCTTTAAGTCTGTTCTTGCAGTTGAAATAGGTGAGTTTTAAGAGCGCTCTTGAATGAGATCACTGTGTCTTTGTGTCTAAGTGCAGTGGGCAATTCGTTCCACGTTGCTGGGCCCTGGTATGCAAAAGAGTGTTGTCCATATGATTTCATCTTCATAGTGGGAATAATGAGAATACGAGTGTCAGAAGAGGAGCGTAAGCATCTTGCAGGTGTGTACACATGGGTGAGGTCAGATAGGTATGTTGGACTGGAGCCCGTCAGTGAAAACGTAGCACAGAGAACAAATTTTGTGTTTAATTCTGGATCGTATGGATAGCCAGTGTAGGGTACAGAGCAGGGGAGAGGCGTGCTCTGATCGTGGTACTCTAAGGATGATTCGAGCAGCTGTATTTTGAACTTTTTGAAGTTTCTGAAGTAGATATTGAGACGAACCAGACAGAATTGAGTTACAATAGTCCAGTCTTGAAAGTACTAAGGAACACACAAGTGTTTTAGTGGCATCAACTGAAAGATACTTGCGAATGGAGCTGATTCGTCTCAGCTCAAGATATGCAGCCTTGCATATGTTCATGACATGTTAGTGCAACGAGAGAGTACTGTCGAGAGTGACACCGAGGTTTCGTACTGACTGTGTGAATTTAATGTTGGTGTTGCTGATATTTATTGTCTGAGGTAAAGGATGTGAATGAGAAAGTCTTTGTGTTGTAATCAGGATGGCTTCAGTTTTATCATCATTCATCTGCAGCTTGTTACATGTCATCCATGATTTCACATCAGAAATGCACCTCTCTATGCCTTGGATGGTAGCTTCAACTTCAGCTGGATGGCTAGATTTGTATGTTTATGAAATAATTTTTTTTTTTTAAAATGGCTCATTTAACTAAAGGGAATGACGAAACTAAATATTTGGGACACTTTCTTCCTCTTTTATTGTTGCAGCACTGAATTGAATTTACCCCAAATATGTGTGTGTGAGAGAGAGAGAGAGAGAGAGAGAGGTGAAGCTATAGCAGAATTTTACATTTTCTAATGTTAGTGAACTTGTATAAAATATTTGCTTTCCATATAGCCTCCATACAACTTTAAATATTTAGTATATACCAAAGTTAAATTTGTCACAATAATGATTATAAGTCGTGAGATCAGATCTCATTTTTATTCTTCCATGTTTATTACCTACAAAATTTATAAACATAATATCTGTAACTGCTCAATCAGTTTTCCAATGTCTGCATTGCAAGTGTTACCTGAAATCAGTTTTCCAATGTCTGCATTGCAAGTGTTACCTGAAATCGGTTTTCCAGTGTCTGCATTGCAAGTGTTACCTGAAATCGGTTTTCCAATGTCTGCATTGCAAGTGTTACCTGAAATCAGTTTTCCAATGTCTGCATTGCAAGTGTTACCTGAAATCAGTTTTCCAATGTCTGCATTGCAAGTGTTACCTGAAATCAGTTTTCCAATGTCTGCATTGCAAGTGATACCTGAAATCAGTTTTCCAATGTCAGCATTGCAAGTGTTACCTGAAATCAGTTTTCCAATGTCTGCATTGCAAGTGTTACCTGAAATCAGTTTTCCAATGTCTGCATTGCAAGTGTTACCTGAAATCAGTTTTCCAATGTCTGCATTGCAAGTGATACCTGAAATCAGTTGTTTACATATGCTCTTTTGGGGAACAAGTAGTAGTCAGACTTTGGTACACAACCAGTAGTCGGACTTTGGTAATGCTGGACACCAAGCAGTAGTCAGACTTTGTGATGCTGGACACCAAGCAGTAGTTAGACTTTGTGATGCTGGACACCAAGCAGTAGTCATACTTTGGTAATGCTGGACACCAAGCAGTAGTCAGACTTTGGTAATGCTGGACACCAAGCAGTCGTCAGACTTTGTGATGCTGGACACCAAGCAGTAGTCAGACTTTGCAATGCTGGACACCAAGCAGTAGTTAGACTTTGTGATGCTGGACACCAAGCGGTAGTCAGACTTTGGTACAGCAAGCAGTAGTCAAGACATTGGTACACCAGGCAGTAGTCAGACTTTGGTAATGCTGTACACCAAGCAGTCAGACTTTGGTAATGCTGGACACCAAGCAGTAGTCAGACTTTGTGATGCTGGACACCAAGCAGTAGTTAGACTTTGTGATGCTGGACACCAAGCAGTAGTCAGACTTTGGTAATGCTGGACACCAAGCAGTAGTCAGACTTTGGTAATGCTGGACACCAAGCAGTCATCAGACTTTGTGATGCTGGACACCAAGCAGTAGTCAGACTTTGTGATGCTGGACACCAAGCAGTAGTCAGACTTTGCAATGCTGGACACCAAGCAGTAGTTAGACTTTGTGATGCTGGACACCAAGCGGTAGTCAGACTTTGGTACAGCAAGCAGTAGTCAAGACATTGGTACACCAGGCAGTAGTCAGACTTTGGTAATGCTGGACACCAACCAGTAGTCATACTTTGGTAATGCTGTACACCAAGCAGTCAGACTTTGGTAATGCTGGACACCAAGTGGTAGTCAGACTTTGGTACAGCAAGCAGTAGTCAAGACATTGGTACACCAGGCAGTAGTCAGACTTTGGTAATGCTGGACACCAACCAGTAGTCATACTTTGGTAATGCTGTACACCAAGCAGTCAGACTTTGGTAATGCTGGACACCAAGCAGTAGTCAGACTTTGTGATGCTGGACACCAAGCAATAGTCAGACTTTGGTACACCAAGCAGTAGTCAGACTTTGGTAATGCTGGACACCAAGCAGTAGTCAGACTTTGGTAATGCCGGGCACCAAGAAATAGTCAGACTTTGGTAATGCTGGACACCAAGCAATAGTCAGAATTTGGTAATGATGGACACCAAGCAGTAGTCAGACTTTGGTAATGTTGGACACCAGGCAGTAGTTAGACTTTGTGATGCTGGATACCAAGCAGTAGTCAGACTTTGCTAATGTTGGACACCAGGCAGTAGTTAGACTTTGTGATGCTGGGCACCAAGCAATAGTCAGACTTTGGTAATGCTGGACACAACAATTTAGGAAGATAAACCCTTCCAAATAAATGTAAACAAAAAGCACAAAACAAATATAAAATGTGAAGGTCCTTACAATCCTGTCAAAGGTCCTTACTGCCAAAGGACCTGACAGTCCTGTCAAAGGATTTAGTCATGTCAAAGGACCTTACAGTCATGTCACAAGCCACTACTTGTATTATTGTACTGCATTACTTCATTGAGTCTACAAACACTGTGACTTCTCTTAAATTTCTGTGCAAAGGATAATAGCCAGCACTCTGATATAGAGTTTAAAATCAAAGGCATTGTCTTAGATTTTAGCTGTACTTACTTGTAACATGATAACACAAAGAAGTATGAATGGATTTTGATCATTTGACCTAGTTTGTGAATATGGATTATGATCATTTGACCTTGTTTATGGATATGGATTGTGATCATTTGACCTAGTTTATGGGTATGGATTGTGATCATTTGACCTAGTTTATGGATGTGGATTGTTATCATTTGACCTAGTATATGTATGTGGATTTTAATAATTTGACCTAGTTTGTGGATATGGATTGTGATCATTTGACCTAGTTTATGGATATGGATTGTGATCATTTAACCTGGTTTATGCATATGGATTTTGATCATTTGACCTAGTTTATTGATATGGATTGTGATCATTTGACCTAGTTGTTGGATATGGATTGTGATTATTTGACCTAGTTTATGGATATGAATTGTGATCATTTGACCTAGTTTGTGGATATGGATTGTGATCATTTGACCTAGTTTATGGATATAGATTTTAATAATTTGACCTAGTTTATGGATATGGATTGTGATCATTTAACCTGGTTTATGCATATGGATTTTAATAATTTGACCTAGTTTATGGATATGGATTGTGATCATTTGACCTAATTTATGGATATGGATTGTGATCATATACTTAATTTATGGATATGGATTGTGATCATTTGACCTAGTTTATGGATTTGGATTTTAATAATTTGACCTAGTATATGGATATGGATTTTAATAATTTGACCTAGTTTATGGATATGGATTTTAATAATTTGACCTAGTTTATGGATATGGATTGTGATCATTTGACTTAATTTATGGACATGGATTGTGATCATTTGACCTAGTTTATGGATGTTGATTTTGATCATTTGACCTAGTTTATGGATTTTGATTTTAATAATTTGACCTAGTTTTATGGATATGAATTGTGATCATTTAACCTCGTTAATGGATATGGATTTTAATAATTTGACCTAGTTTATAGATATGGATAGTGATCATTTGACCTAGTTTATGGATATGGACTGTGATCATTTGACCTAGTTTATGGATGTTGATTGTGATCATTTGACCTAGTTTATGGATGTGGATTTTAATAATTTGACCTAGTTTATGGATGTGGATTGTGATCATTTAACTTGGTTTATGGATATGGATTGTGACTATTTAACCTAGTTATGGATATGGATTTTGATCATTTGACCTAGTCTGTAAATATGGATTGTTATCATTTGACCTAGTTTTGTGGATATGGATTTGATCATTTAACCTAGTTTTGTGGATATGCCTTGAGAATAAATTGAGTTATACCACTTTAAAAACTTTGGATTTTTTTTTATTAGTTATAGATTTAACCACCTTAACATGTGTTTATATATCTTGACCATGCGAGAGATGTCTAAGTTATGTCCTCTTCTTTCCAAGGTATCTGGTTCAGTGTCAGATTTCATGACAAAGAAAATCATATAACTCCTACAGATGTACTTTAGCTATTCCAACTCGAACATAAGAAAATAGTTTTGTTACCGAATTTGGTATGGTGGTAGACCAACAAGTAGGTCGCTGACAGCGCAGAACAAAGAAAAAAGCGGAGACCTACTTATTGGCCTTGCATGGTGGAGTTTCTCAGCAATATCGGAGATGGTTATGATACTCGGTAGTTAATGAGATGACACGGAATTCAGGAAATTCTTTTCGGCCAGTAGAGCGCCAGTGCCGTCTTCTTGTGGGTAGGATGCAAGTCCTTTTCAATTAATTGATCATTTGATTGATTATACATCTACAGTCAACTCTCCTTATAAAGGCACTCGTTATAACGGAATATTCATTTTTCGACAAACTATCGGTCGAAACGAAAGTACTCATAATTATATTGAGTTCCAACATCTACATTAATATTTTTCTAATGTTTATAATGTATCAAATTACCTATATAAACTGACCATTATAACGACTCTGTTCCAGGGTTTGAAACCCGCAGACCACGTATTCATTCTTTTTGCAGAGCTGTAGTATTCAGTAGGCATAGTAGGCATTGTGCCTAACGCCTACGAACACCGTGTGACTGAAAAGTGTATACCTGTGCCTTAGGGCATTAAAGGACATTAATCCGGGTATTTAGTATTACAATTTTTATTTACCGGTAAGTCGCTGATTCGGACTTGGCTCAAATTTTGTATCTGCTCTTAGATCAAGCGGCCCAAATTCGGCCTCCATAATATTACCCGACAATCCGCAGCCCATCAGTCATCAGGCAGACGGCAAGATGGGCCAGTCGGACAATGATCTCTGATGCGGCCGCGTTTGACCACACGTTAGACTTTGAGTATTCTTGTTGATAATCGCGTACAGCAAGCTAGCGGTATTTTATTTCGGATCTGTCGTTTGAGATCATTCGAGTACATCTGTCAGGATAAATTACTAATAACTGTTGTGATAAATGACTTAAGTGAGAGTGCATCCAAGTTTACAACTGTTTGAACCCTCCGCGAAAATTAAGATGACTCCACTTTTCAGTTTCTTTGCCAGTATGAGAAGCCGACATGAATATTTGTTAGTATGCTGTTGAATATTTATGAAAATTACAGGTTTGGAGTAGTTTTGTCGGGTTTAACGCCACTTTTCAGTTTCATATGGCGGCCAGAACTTTGGAAGACCCCAAAAGAACCACCTATCCACGGGAAACTACATGCAGCCTTCATCACATAGCTACACTGATTGAACCGAGACTCGAACCCACGCAGACAGAGGCGAGATGTGTGAAAAGGCTAGCTCCTTAGACAATTCGGTCACCAGATCACAAATATCCTTCCTTTATCTCTTTCTAGTATTGCATGCTATATACATCTTAACAAAAAAGAAAACTCAATCGTGCCGAAAAAAATGCCTTAAAAGCAAAACTCTGTATAACGCCGACATTGTTTGAAACCGAGCTCAGGGCCAGATTAGGGGGAGGTTTCGACGGTTTCCTGACTCACACCCCACCCCAACCCAACCCGGCTACCCCCACACACACACACACACACAAACGTAGTCACTTGAAATTTCACTATTGTTTTATGTTTGTGCACGTTTATTATTCTTGCGTTTCTTTATTGGGTATATGCGCACTTCGAGTAAATAGACACGCAGACTTTTGCTTTGGTGCCCGTTCGAGGAAAGTCAGGGCCCTTTTGAAATTTTTACCGCCCCATTACTTAACCTGAGCCGGCCCTGAAGCTGGTCGTGTGACGAGGGTTTAATGCACAAGATGTCAATGGTTCTCCGAGTCCACTCATGCTCAGGAACATTGTCAAGGAATATAAACCATCTGGAGGACAGCCTGCCCGTTTCTGCTTCACAAGACTCTCAAATTGTGTCATTTTCAGCAAGACTCAGTGCAAGATCAGCACATGAATTACAAATATAGATACATACAGAAAGCCCGTTTTGTGATTTTTATTTATATTTATGCTTTATGTTTCTTTTTAAATCCCAAGTATTTATTTCAGCCTCCATAGACCATAAAAAGCAATGATCAGTATGTCAGTATGCCTTCAATATGAATACCGACATCATTCTGGAAGGGACTGATATGGCTACTGACAACATCATTCTGGAATGGACCACTGATATGGCTACCGACAACGTCATGCAGAAAAGGTCTGTTTTAAAAATTTGGTACATAAGTATCTGTGCGGGGAAAGTGAACTAGATTTATAATTTAGTGGAAAAGGGCTAACTGCCTGGAGTCGATACTTGCAAAGCAAGTAGCTGCCTATCTAAAACCATCATCTTCATCGGATTTTCAGGATTCCTCAACCAGTAAGATCACCCCGCGTCAAAACATTAACCGCTCGTGATTATTCTAGAGGTCTCAGCTTCAAAAACAAACAAAAAAGCAGTAGTGAATGTGCACCCGCACGCTGCATGTTTTGTACAGCAGGTTGCATGTAATTTGCTCGGAAATTTGTCGACCTCGAGTACAGGAATGGCGGTGTGCCTGGGCAGTGATCTTTATTCCAAATGCCTAGACAGTCAGTACAGAATAACCTTTATTGTTGCTGACGTGCCGTAAACATCAGTGAATCTAATTCAGCGGAATACAGAGGCAGACAATCTCTCACTGCATGTACCTCTATCCTCAGATACGAATTTCGCTGTGGTTAAGTGGTCAGCATGTTGGGTTCGCGAACAGAAGGGTCAGGGTTCGAATCCTACCAACAGATCAGGAGGAATAGGCTATTATTGTGTATTCCTGAGCAAGGCACTTTTATCCACCTACCTCGGCACTAAAAATCTTCAAATCTCGAATTCGGACGATTGCATGACCTTAATATTGATTATGCGTCCAGAAGCAATGAACCGTTGAAATACTGTGGCAATAATACGTCAGATCATGGAAAATACACGCTTTTTGTGAAAAGATGTTATTGGGCACGACACCGCAACACTTTAAAGGCCACATCGTACCGACGTAAGAAGAGGGAGATACGTTGCCAAATGACATACCACGATGATGGAAATCAAACTCGTTACCTTCTGGTAACGTTTCCAACGCCTTAACCACTCGGTCGCTGAAGGAAAATATACGTAAATATTAATCGCTCGAACCCCAGCCGAGTCATATCAAACCTGTAAATATGGTACTAACAGCTGCCTCGCTAGGTGCTCATCCTTAAGAGGTTAGTGTTAGGACTGGCCGGCCTGGTGTCAGGATAATGTGACACGTCTGCGGCACGATACCCTAGTGCTAGACATAAGTATAAACTGCCCCACTGCAGATATCCTAGCGATATGACTGAAAAATTGTTAAAGCTACGTTTAAAATCTAAATCACACACACACACACACACACACACACACACACGTAAATATTATATTTGTTTTATTTCATATTTTATTTTTCAACAAAAGTGGCTATGTTAGATGTACTAAAATATTCGAAAACAAGCGTCACAGCACCGTATTTCATTATTACAAGGTAATGAGTGAACATAGTTTAGAGAATCTGAAGCTTGTTGCCAACAACACATATAAGGTGTGAGTTTTCATACGTAAAAAATCATGTAGACTTTCTTATCCCATGGAAGAACTCGGAATACTTTCTACAAGCATGAGATACAACATGGTCGTTATCAACATGCCATCTTTGACCATTGTCCGTAATTCCTCTCTTTTGCACAAAAACGGAACTGAATGTTTACGACACGTAAGGAATGAAATGTATATAAGCAAATTAAACTGTGTGCTTTAACAGTGATTATATCTTGTCACGAACATCCTTGGCTATGAAAATATATTGTTTTGTCAACGTCCATGTATTCTTCATTGCCATGTTCTGTTGAAATCGATGCCATTCAATTAAATTTGCAGCATCTTTATGACTCCTTTTTTTTTAAAAAGTAGATCCGGCCGAATATCCATATTGCGAAAAGTAAGAATGCATCACGTATTTTTAGCTGTCACCCGTATTTACTCATATATGCTTTATCTTTAAATGTGAGGAAATGCTTCCACTTAAAGAACCAGTTCCTAAAGTTTTTCCCTTAGAATTTGATGTCTTTTCATGTTTTGAATCGTATGACTTTGATTTGTGGAGCAACCTTGACCTTTGACCTTCTTTGTGCGCCGCACTATCTGAACTCACGGTTTTCCCATCATTTGTTGGCTTAAGCTCGCGCTGATCGTCCCATAAAGTATCGTCTGGAATCTCTATGGCAACCCCCTCACAATCAAGTTCCTCCGAGTCATTATCACTTTGAGCAATGTCTTCTAGAGGCTTACATGCCTCAATACTTTGAAGCCAATTTTGACACTTCCTATTATTGTCTTCGCGTATTACGCGTTCGTCCAGTATTTGAGGCTTTCTAAATCCGAGGTCTCCAGGCTTTGTGTCTGCCAGTGAAACCGTCAGTGTTCCCTCTGGAAGGTCGGCCTCCTCTATCGTGAACTGACTCCGTGTTCTGTGTATCTTTGCACGAATTCTTTTAGTTTTTCCAGTTTTATTGGATGTCAGACTGTCAGCATTAAGGCATCCACCTGAGCTTTTGGCAATTTTTTGAATATCGGCCAAGTCTGCCTCGTTAATATTACTAAGGCTTTGAGTTTGGATCACAAAATCCTGCCAGCATGGCGGTTTGGGAGGCTTGACCGCGACAATAGATGACATGGATATAGGTCTCATTGTGTGTCTATGCATTGTAAGCAGTCCATGTGCTTGTAAAAATGATGGTACAACACAGAATCGGGATCAAAGAAAAAATACATATGGAAATCTCTCGTTCACAAAGGAAGGAAATAGTTGAATACCAAATCAAGTGAACAACACTTTCGCTGTCAAAGCTTGGTCAATGATAATTATCCAAAACTTTTAATAAAAATTTTAAATATAATTATTAATGTTTTATTGCACAGTATTCATAAAACTAGATTTTCAGCACCAGACAAAGCTGAAGATCTGCATCAGTTTGGACACGGATATATACACCAGTATCGCTGCAGTAAGTACGCAGAAACTTCGTAGAAAGTTCCCCTACACAATGTTTAGTGCCTTAGTGAGAAATGCAGAATTGTATGGCATGGATGGCCGTCAGGTAGCAATATGATGAACGGTTCGACCCGAGATTCTTGGATCTTTGCTTAAGGTGATGATACTGTTGAGGTCAGAACTTCCAGAAAAGTTTGTCTGAAGAAAGTAGAACCAAAGTCTGTGGATTACATTACCTGCAAGGATAAATATTAAACGGATGATTAAACAGTGTCATTTCTACTTGACATAAAGAATAAGATATGTAGACAAACATATATATATATATATATATAGAGAGAGAGAGAGAGAGAGAGAGAGAGAGAGAGAGAGAGAGATTCAAATCTAGTTATAGATCAGTATACATGCACGTCATCAAGTAAAGAAAGAAATGTTTTACATAAATGATATATACCCAAGCTGAATTTTCAACATTTTCTCTTTCTCGAGAAAGTTATTTTGCGAAATTCTCTCTTCCCAAAACTCACAACGTTAACATGAACGACAATTATGCAGCAGCGTATATCCTATTTATTATCTGCATTTATCTACATTCAACAATACAGCAAATAGAATATTCTACAATCATTGATTTTACTGTCACTTATTCCTCCAGGACTGCGTCTAGTAAGTATTGTGTGTGTGTGTGTATATATATATATATATAGAGAGAGAGAGAGAGAGAGAGAGAGAATGCGCTGGTTATCACGTATCATCATTTTATCACTGACCTAAAGGGCTATCCCCCATGTACGTGTGCTATTTTTGATATTTTAATTGTCCAAACAAATTAGTATGATGATGGATAAAACATGCGTTGTACCCTAGTAGTAGTATTGAGCAAAACCTGTGTGACTACTTTCTTCATATCAATAAATCAAGTAAGAAACAAGAGTGCTAAAATAACACTTACCCGTCTTGAAACTGCCCGAAACTTAAAGCTCAGACTCGAGGCTTAAAATCTGAAGCCATCCTTGTTTACTTTAATATACAATCATGAAATGTTTGTGGTTCTTCTTCAAAGAGTAAAGTTATAGACTTATAACATTTTATTATAATATTAAACTTTGTGCAGGGCTGCCAAGCCAAAACTATAGATTTTTTCCAATATGTACGCAAGTTTAACATTGCTACTAAATGCCGTCTGTATTTACTGATATTGATAATCACGTCTATGTCATTATTCTATTAAATTCCGAGACTAAAATGTGTATAGTGAGTATAATTAATCTGATTTCCTTTAATGTAACGGGGGGGGGGGGGTCTTTTTTTACATCTTGGTATTTTGAGATGATTATTCATTCGGCTCAGGTGAGAACTCGGTCCTCGTCCCTAAAGTGTTAATGAACGTAAGGCATGCCTTAATTATGGGTGCAAAGTACTATTCTTACAGTACATTTAAAAACTCTATATTACAGAAAATTAAAGCATCTACATGCAGATAAAAAGTATTATGTTACAGAAGTTATAGCATCTACATGCAGATTAAAAAGTGCTATGTTAAAAAAGGTTTAAGCATCTACATGCAGATAAAAAAATTAAAATATAACAGTATCTTTTTCTTTCAAGTTTCATAATATTTTGCAAATGACGTCACAGCGCCACCACGATGGTGGTGAAATGCATAATATGTTGATTATACAAAGGGCTGCACTGTGCTCGTTTTCTTAGGATTTAATTAAACTTTTAAATCCACGTCACTGCATTTTTAAAAAGAATTCAGCTGTAATACATGACTATCAAGTAATGCACAATACTCATTCATTTCTTCCATAACTGACTGCAAGTGATCCATCTCTGTATTCAACTCCGCCGTTTTCTACCAGTTATAAGTAGATTACTCCTTTTGCGCAAATTCGACTTTTTCATCAGCTAGATAATAGCGCCATATCAAGCAAGAAACTGCTAACAATGGTGCACTGTAAAACTGCACACTGCCTAGAGACAAAATAACTTTGTTAAATGTTTTGCTAAGAGCTTTCTCAGCGGATCTGAAACTTGGTAAATTGGGAACGGCTTTCAAGTGCTAGAGATATACTGTAAATCAGAGGCTTTAATTAGCGTATTGCTGTAAGAGTTATGCCATCCAATAATATAGCCTTTTCTTTGTAATTCCTCTAATCACGCAGACTATGATTTCCGGCCATAATTTTTGTATTGCCAAGACAGCACAACACCACCGTATCTGCCCGAGTAACAGATCATCTAAAGAGAGAACTAACACGTGTTTCTGGTAAAAGAATATATATATATATATATATATATATATATATATATATATATATATATATATATATATATATATATATATATAACCAGTAAAGCCCCAACGCCGCCGTTACGTGCAAAAAGACGTATATACCAAATCATCTGAATAATACTGAATCTTGAAAGATACTGGTCTTAAACATCTTCGGGTTCCATTAAAACCACATAATATCGACGTTTCACCACATTATGAGCCATGTAATTTCTCGCTCGAACTGAGATACCCTGTCATTTTCCACCGACTTCAATCGAAAGCTAACACATTTCGATTTGATAAAGCCACCGTTGTAAACATAGGAAGTTAAGATCACGCTATGTCAAATTGTCTTCAGCCCAAGTTATCCCTACAGTGTGTATTGTCAGGGACGTGGAGAGCTATCACGGGCCCTGGGGAAAGAAACACCCGGGCCTCTCCTGGTATCGGCGAATTCCAACTTTTCAACAGAGAATGGACTCTGACCCTACACCCCAACATTAATGTCCAAATATCAAAAATGGGGTAGCAAGGGTCTGCGGAAACTCGGACTATGGGGCTCTAGGTTGTGAGGAAACTGACATAGGAACTTGAAGGTACATTACGTAGGAAGGTGACTTGGTATGAGGCGCCGTAGCGGACAAAAGCTGGTCCAATGAGAAAGTTGCAGTTGAAATTTCGATGTCGTCTGTCGAGAAATTCAATATCACGTGTTGGATCAAATTGCATGTCCTTAAAGTTCCACTTTCTATATCGAGATTTCAGATTTTATATGTTGAATTATACAGTGGTGGTTTAAAGTTCTATTTCCTATGTCGACGTTTCACAGCGTATATTTTGAATTACACAGCGGTGGTTGAAATTTCAATATCAGATGTCGAGAATCCCAGATTCACAAGTTGTATGTAACTGTTTGTGATGAAATTTCATATGGCGAGTACTTAGATTTCATTTGCTGAATTTCACAGCAACGAGAAGCAGCCTCCTTGTTTAAAAATGACGCGGTCCGTTCACGAGAGCGACCTCTAGCGAAGAAATTCATAGTAATTCTCGACCTGTGAATGGTAACTTTCACACTGTAAATGCATGAAATGTAACGGCGCCTCGTAATTCAATACATGAATGATGTATCTTAATACTCGATATTATTTTGAAATGTTAAAGTCGACATTGTGTAATGTTACTTTTAACACCAACACATCATTTCACCATATAAAAATAACAATTCTGACAAGCACAATAAATGTCCAACCACCGCTGTGTAATTCAACAGATAGAAACTAAAAACTCAACATACGAAATGGAACTTTCAGCACAATCAATGTGATTCAACATGTTAAATTAAAACTCGCGACATATGACATTAAAATTTCAACAACCGCCGCGTAATTCAGAAGATATAATCTTAAAACTCGACGTTGGACATTGAATTTTCAACCAGCGCTGTGTAATTCAACTGATGAAATCTAAATACTCAACATACGAAATGGAACTTTCAACTTAAACTCTTTGAACCAATACGTAAACTAGGAATTCTCGACGTATGACACTGAAATTTCAACCACCGCCGTGTAATTCAAACGACACAATCTAAAACCTCGACATAGAAAATATAACTTTCAACCACTACTGTTTAATTCAACAGATACAATCTAAAATCGCGATCTAGAAAATGGAACTTTAAGGACATGTACTTTTGATACAACATGTGAAACTGGAATTCTGGACATATGACATTAAAATTTCGACGGCAACGTTCTAATTGGTTCAGCTTTTGTCCGCTACGGCGCCTCATAGACTTCGGTTATCCCATCGACCTTATTTTTTAGGGGAATTTCTCATTCGCTATCGAAGAAATAGTTTCAAGAAATCAAGCCTAATGAAACGAATATGCCAATCTTTTTCTGTGCTGTAATACCCATATTATGAGTAAAATGTTGACATCTGTGCTGTAATACCCATAGTCTGAGTATAATGTTGACATCTGTGCTGTAATACCCATATTATGAGTAAAATGTTGACATCTATGTTGTAATACCCATATTATGAGTAAAATGTTGACATCTGTCTCTAGGGAAAAGTAAATTAATATTCATGACTGGGTAATAAAACTTTCATCTTCCTATCTACCTTCATCTCTTCCAACCTGATTCCACTTACACGATCTACCCAATATGGCACGCAAGATCTCTGATGTGCTAGAAATACCTACATGGCGTTGTGAAAACAGACTTTTAACTTCCTACTGCGATGGTTACACTAACACTTTATCAAATACGTATTTGTAAAAGATCAGCTTTATTTTATTAATTTGTATTGCGAATGCATGAACAACTGAAAACATAAGCCGGGACTGGCACAAATTCTTGGAACAAAATAAGCAAGATCTTTATATGCTTTTACATATTTTTAAGTGAACAATATCTATTATCCCAGTGACCGCTCCGGTGGCCTAGTGGTTAGAGCGTCCGCCTCGAATGCGAGAGGTCGTGGGTTTGAACCCCGGCCGAGTCATACCAAAAACTTATAAAAAATGGTACTAGCAGCTGCCTCGCTAGGCGCTCAGCATTAAGAGGTTAGTGTTAGGACGGGTTGGTCTGGTGTCAGGATATTGTGACTGGGTGGGACATGATGCTACATGTCTGCGGCATGATGCCCAATTGCTAGACATCACTATAAACTGTCACACTGCAGATATCATAGTGACATGACTGAAAAAGTTTTAAAGCTACGTTAAAAATCCAAATCACACACACACACACACACACACACACACACACACACTATTTTCCCAATAATTCACCTTGATATTAAGTTTGTTATGGATAGCGATGCAACATATGCGAAGTAATTCAAGAAAGCCAGTTTTTAAGGGGAAATACAAAAGAACAACAACAATACAACAACGCTTTGACTCATCCATTTGAAGGCAATGAGTCTGTGATGACTTAAACTACATCAACTGGACTCTTAACACGAGAGTGGTAACTCCAAACTTTTCACATCTCTTTTTGTCTTGTCCTCACGTTTTTAGAAACAGTGCACTTTGAAGTTTAGTCCCCTAAACAACATGCGCAAGCATTAAAAGTTTCAAATAAACAATTTTCGCCTAAAATCGAGTATACTATATAAGAAGCAAATGAGAGTACTTTAGAAAAAAGTAGAAAGAGAGGATGCAAGTTTCGAGACAGAATTGTTACCGTGTTTCTATCCACGAAATCAATCTAAACGAATGATTTATTTTCTCTATTTTCACATTCATAATTGCTAACAACAGTCTCTCGAAGGAATTTAAACTCTACTGGGCAAAATGAATTTCGAGGGATTTAAGATAAGGCCATACCTTCCTATTAACTCTCTATCGTTGAAACCATCTCTGATATTCTTCAGCAACAGCAAGATTTTCAAATTAGCTACAGTGGTAAACATAATGGATGTCAGCAAGTCACCATTTAAATTTAGGACAAAGTATACATCATTAGAGGTCTTAAAGTGAACACCCCTATCATAATGGTCATCCATTCAGGTGCAGTAGGGACAAGAGTTTTAAGACAATCGTTGTGGCAGTCGTATTTTTTTTTACGACTGGTACAGTTTTCATTTAGGACCACCTGGATATCATACGAGGTCGATTAGTGAAATTTCCATGCTGATAAAGCCATCCACCTGGATATCATACGAGGTCGATTAGTGAAATTTCCATGCTGATATAGCCATCCGCCTGGATATCATACTAGGTCGATTAGTGAAATTTCCATGCTGATATAGCCATCCGCCTGGATATCATACGAGGTCGATTAGTGAAATTTCCATGCTGACACAGCCATCCGCCAGGATATCATACGAGGTCGATTGGTGAAATTTCCATGCTGACACTCCATCCGCCTGGATATCATACGAGGTCGATTAGTGAAATTTCCATGCTGACACAGCCATCCGCCTGGATATTATACGAGGTCGATTAGTGAAATTTCCATGCTGATATAGCCATCCGCCTGGATATCATACGAGGTCGATTAGTGAAATTTCCATGCTGACACTGCCATCCGCCTGGATATCATACGAGGTCGATTAGTGAAATTTCCATGCTGATATAGCCATCCGCCTGGATATCATACGAGGTCGATTAGTGAAATTTCCATGCTGACACAGCCATCCGCCTGGATATCATACGAGGTCGATTAGTGAAATATCCATGCTGACATAGCCATCCATCTGGAGAGGAGTAGAGATAATCTTTTCATTCTGTGGGTGTAGCAATGTCAATATTTTCAAGATGGCTGATATTGAAGCCATACTGGACATCAGATTGGCGCTGTTTTCATTAAGGACCAATTAGACATCACAAGATGTCTTTAGTGAAAACCTTAAGTTCATAGGACCATTCATTCAGGTGGAGTAGTGATAACAAGATTTTCAAGATCGCTGTGTGGCGGCCATAATGGATTCAGATCGACACCAATTTCATTAAAGACCAACCAAATATCATAAGAAGTCTTTTAGTGCTGATATGATGATATATTCAGGAGGAGTAGCAATAAAAAGGTTCTCAAGATGGCCGTCACATTATCACCATGTTTATTTAGGTGCAGCAGGACGTCATAAGAAGTCTTCTAGTAAAACCCTATGTTAATACGACTATCTCTCCAGGAGGAGTAGCGAATCTACGATTTTCAAGATGGTCGATGTGGCCGCCATATTGGACGTGCGAGCAGCGCCATTTTCATCTAGGACCAATTAGACCATGGGATGAATGTTTGAAAAGTTTCATAACAATCTTCCGAGTACTAGTAGGAAAAGTACTTAAAACAAACTTGTGTTAGCTGATGGACGGACATCGACAACAGGTGACGGACAGTAGACGATCCAATAAGTATGACATTACAACCATAATTTAGTTTTCATAAATGCTAATGTAAGCGACAAAAGTTACTGTGAACATCATGTTTCAGATTATACATGTAACGGTTGCGATGAAACTGCAACATGTAAATAAAAAATCAACGGAGCAAGATATATATATATATATATATATATATATATATATATATATATATATATATATATATATATATATAACGCGCATTTTGATTAAAATCTAGAGATACTTAAAAATAAAACGAGGTGGAAAAGGTCAGAGAAAACTCGGACAAACAAGAACATGTATGCCACTTCTGTGTGTATGTAACTCTCATTCCTGTGGTGATTTCAAATGTGAACCCACCCCTCAGATTTTATGACTGCATATGAGTTTGTGATCTCTATGACCTACTTTGGCCGATAGGAGCATAATTGTAACATACCATATCACGATAAACTCGATGGGATTGGTGAACGGTCACTTGTAATTTCGGACATGCGATAGGAAACAATACAGTCTGATGTATCTGTACATCCAATGGTTTCTGGCGTACGTTGCCACAGGAATTACAACCGCTGGAAAAAGCAGACGACAGTATATTCTACAAAACCTTTTGCAGGCGTGCCGGACCTTAATATGGCTGATAACATTAAAAATAAAAATTTCCACAGATCAGTATTTGAGTTGACCCCCGTCCCACTATCTGACTTGAGAAGGCCGCGGATCTGAGAAGATGGAATATTTTAAAGAATTTCTCGTTTTTTAAGATCACGCATTTTGTTTTAAACCAGTGCCAGATTAAACCCTGTGGAGGCCCCTAGGCAGTCGAAATCTCGGGGGCCCTCCTCGCAAATTATCTCCTAATACTTTCAAGATCAAATCAATTCAATATTATTTTGATCCGTTGTCGCAGGGCCCCTAAAAGGGGTGGGGCCCAGAGGCCGGTGCCTACTCTGCCTATTTGGTAATCCGGCACTGTTTTAAACTGCTGTTTTGAATGATTCGGACACAAAATAAGCATGCAGAAAAAAAAAAAAAAAAAAAAAAAAATGAAAAGGGACACATCACTGATAAAAATAGATTCTCGTCGGACACATTACGCTCTTAAAAAGTGATGGGTGCTTAGAAAACTGTTGTCCAATCAGTAAACCTTTATGTTCAATCTATTATCAAAAACAGTCCAATTGTGCTTGTTACACTGTTCTATGAGCGTGTTGGGTACACGAGTTGACCTTTCTCTTCAATCTTTTATCAAAGACAGCCCAATACGAGTGTGTTGGTTACTCTCTCATATTAGAGTTTAGTCCTACAATATAAGACCTCGGCCTTGATATTTATGTTTCGGGCGTCGAGCACTAAAACACGAAAAACATGTGATAGGCCTACGTCTTACATTTTAGGACTAATTTCGGCCTTTCTATCTATCTATCTACACGATGCTGCTTTTGTACATATAATGTACATATCTACAACAATCATTTGTAGATTCTCAATCGGGACTACTACAGAAGGATGTTCTGTTTAAGTTGACGTCGCAAGAATCAATGTGACTAAGTCAATTAAGTCCTCTTCCGGCGTATACATCAATACTAAATAGTGCTGATGCGTTTTCCTTTCTAAGGGGAGAAAACGAATCCGAGCTACAGTTGTGCATGATTGTTTGCATTCGTCGATTTAATTGATTGTCTTTATTAATTTATATGGTTTACTCGATTTTATTTGAAATATTGTTTGAGATTATTAATGACTACGCGTTCTTAAGTGACAACGCTTCAAAGTCATGTTGTTAAAACTACGGAATTTTCCATTAAGTGGACATGTTTGTCCCAGTTATAAAACTGGCATTTTCAAACCTATTCAGATCAACAAGAGCAGTGCCAGAATTTATGCCTTGGTTATTGCGTGGGCAAATTTATTATGGTTTGGTTTGATTCCGTTGAACGGTGTAAGAGAAAAATGGCATGACTAATAGATGGACGGATGAACAGACCTAAAGAAGGGTGGAATATATACATATATCCCGTTCTCGAGACAACTTAAGCATAAAATAACACATTTACTTTAAATAATTACATAAGTTTCAGAAGTCAATCTGTACGCATTTCTTAATTTTTGTCTGCTATCACTTGAGGAAACCGAAAATATGGAGAACATTATTTAATTTCAATATAAAGATTATTCAGCAATTTATAAAAAGTGTGATTACTGATTCCTTCCAGAAAATAATTCACCCCATCACGTCGATCCAACCAGCTTTTTAAAAATATATCTTCTGTTCGTCAAGACAGACTCTATAGTTTATTTTGTTAAAAATACAGTTTAGCAAGTAGATGCATTTCGACAAAAAAATAAACAGAATCCTAACTCATATTATTCTAACGGAGTAAAATTTATATTCGTGTCCTAGCAACGCATAACAAGAAATGTCATTGCCTCTATATGGGGCCACATGGCACATAATGCTCATGACACTGTTGTACGCAGTAAGCTACGAAACTAAAGTTATACGCGCATATCTTGTGTATTAACTATAATTATAATTATACATAATTATACATAACCGGCGTTGATTCCAAAAGTCTGAAAATAAAGGCAGGTGTGTTATGTTTTAGGCCGCTTTAATATATAATCCGACTCTGAATTACTCACCCTTTCGCTTGCCGCCATTTTGTTTATTCACCTTTGTGTATGCATATAAATCCCACAGATGCAGTATATATTCTAGAAGTGAACGGGTCCGTCTGATGTTGGCGTTCACCTTGTAAAAGCGAGGTCAACGATGCGCCATAGACAAGCTCCAGCCGATGATTTAAACCACAAAAACGGTCTGTGTGCAAAATGGCGTCAATGAAGAAAGCAAGACGAAGCATATTGGCTGCCTATCAAACGTTAATCTCTTCCCCCTTTATAAGGATTATCCCACAAATCCGAATCATGTTTATCCATCAAAGTAAATCCCGCATGCGCGCAACATGCTTGGCGGCAGACGTACCACAATCACTCTGTTGATGATTTTAGCAGTGTTGGAGGGGGTAATCTGATACCAGCCCGCTTAAGCCCAATCTGCTTCATTTCTTTATGAACAATGCAGAATTTCTCGTATTTACGTGTACTATCCCCATGTTCAGACTGCTCGCCATAGCTGACGGTACTGGGAATGTATATTTATGAAGTATTTTAAACCGTTTGTCTACTATATCCGTTAGTCACAGCTACATGTGTTTTGAAAACGATCCCTCTTTTTCATAGTTGTAATAAATAAATACTTGATACAGACTCCCCAGGAACAGCATGTGTGTAGATGTTAGAAAATTTTTAATAATAATAATAATAATAATAGTGACTTAAGTCCATAGACAAAAAGAAATCACAGCAATTTCGCACAAGATAGGACACCAAAAAATCACAAATCAACCTTAAAGCAATAATTTCCTCCAAGGATCAATTATTGATGAATTAAGCCAGCATGCAAAGTAAAACATTCCTTTCATACTTTGGTTATTACTACAAGCTTTTCTACTTCCAAATGAGTACACTCTTTTGCTAAGCAAAATACAAAGGCTACTGACATTTTTGCTTACGACGTTCCCGACGCCCTATGGCACTTGCGCGCCTATTATAACCCATTAAAAATCCAAATGCATTATTTAACAGAGATTGAACCGCGTCATTGTAGAATGTGATTTACTATATGACTAGTTAATTTTATAATTTAATAAGCCCCCCCCATGTGCCATTAAACACTATTACATACATACATACATACATACATACATACATACATACATGCCGCTCTTTACTTGAACAATCATAAAACTATTAACATGCAAATAGCATCACGTCAAGTTATGTACTTGAGCTGAATAAAGGGGATCTGAATAAAGGGGATACACTTTAAATCCCCGCATTTGTGAAATGTTTCGCAAAGTTAGCGACTATGTGTATATCAATTGTCGTTCATGTCACGGATCGGTTAATTTCTGCAATGAAACTATGGACAAAAGGATTCAAATTCCCTTTCTCAAGAAAACAGTAATTTTCCTCGCGATTTTTAAAATATCCATAGGTAGCATAGTGGGACATCAGCGTCAAACGGGAATCCTAACATTACAAGCGTCTACGAACTATACTGTATAGAGGGAATCCTTACATTACAAGGGTCTACGAACTATACTGTACAGAGGGAATCCTTACATTACAAGGGACTACGAACTATACTGTATAGAGGGAATCCTTACATTACAAGGGACTACGAACTATACTGTATAGAGGGAATCCTTACATTACAAGGGACTACGAACTATACTGTATAGAGGGAATCCTTACATTACAAGGGTCTGTACTGTATAGAGGGAAATTAATAATATGTCATCTTTTACTCTCTTTTCTTTGCACTGCGTCTGGGGAAGTTAACTTTAATCCAATATTTTTGTGGGGTTCTGGGGTCAAGGGGAAATTATATTTTGAAATTTTCATATGTTTATCCTTTATAAATTCCGCATGAAGTCCAAGAGAAGGGGAGGAATGGAGAAGTTTTTAAATTTTGTCTATCATAATTTTGAAATTGTCACTAAACGTTATTTTTGTTTCTACATTGAAAAATTAAGAGAACATTTGGTAAGTGCCATATATATATATATATATATATATATATATATATATATATATATATATATATATAGATAGATGGATAGATAGATAGATAGATAGAGGACTTTTCATTCTTTTGGACTTTCATAAAACTGTATCAGGATTATTATTTTGGTTTCAATTCATGGTATTGCACTTTCCTCTTATATTTTCATCTTATGACTTTGATAATTAAATTGTTTGTTAAGTTTATAAAAGTTGCTGGTTTTGCTTCTGTCTGTTACTTAGTTTATGTCCATATAATTGTAACAAATACAGTCAAGAGGTCAAGAAATTTATAACCGAAATAATTAGCACAAAGAATACTGAGACAACAAGATTACAGCATCATTACATCTTAGATTTGCAAAAGAAAATAGATTTCACTCATGTTTGTTTAATAATCTCTTCTAATGCAATATATTTCGTTCTTATATTTTTCGCATTCTACTTTGGAGATGCTAAGGAGATTTTCTCTTCCTGTTTTTAAAAGCAGGAACGTAGTTCTTTAGTCTAGAAGTATTCACGTTATCCTCAGGTAAAAATTGTTTTATATATATTTAATTTGTGTGTTGTGTTAGCTTGTGTCTATAATATAGCTGATTTTTCTTGATCATTGTAGATTACACTTGAAGAGAGATACTACCTGTAGATAGACATGTCTACTTGGATTTGAGTTCAGGACATTGGTTTTCCTCTGGGGAATTCCTGGTCTACCTGATATTTGCTATGTTCTTTATTAAACTGTAAGTTAGAGAACTGACCATATTTCTTACTTAGAATGTTCTGGAAATGAACTTTTAGCCCTCATTCTGGTCCTCTTATTGTGTCTTAGGTTTTTATATTAAGGATGTTTACATCATAATTATTCCTATCTTTAACTCGAATTGTGTTCAGGTTTAAATTGAGAGGAATCTATCTTTTAGTTAAATTATTGATTGAAATTACAAAGTGCTCATTAATACTTTCCGACTAAATTGCTGTTTTGGGATTATTGTGAATTCATTTAAAGACATTCTGGACTTTGTCATTGTAACACATACCGACTGCTAGAACATCAACACTATTACAGTCTATTTCTACATCAGCACATGAAAGAGTGGAATTGATTCAGAACGCTACTGGAATTCTTTGGGAATACTCTATATTTTTCGACATGTGATAGAACGTTTAGGTCTATTTGGGATATAATTCACTATTCTAAGTTCTTTTTAAATTACCATTTTATATTCAAGGGATAAATTATTTGTTGAATTTGACTAATCTGTTGATATTTCATTCTTTTCTGTTACTTAGTTAAGACCATAGAGTCGTAATAATTGGGCAACGAGTTTATCCGGTAGTAAACCAAGTGACATTAAGTTGTCATTTGTGAACTGGCTAAAATAAACTGGATTCGTTAGCTTTACAACTTTACCAATATCTATCTTTTGATGATTGGTTAATGGTTAATTGTAAACCTCATTAAAGGCTGTGGTTTGTACACGTTATTATCTGATGAAAACTGCATTTATGGGATTGGGTTCAAAAGTCTTGTCATCTTTTACTTCATAAAGGTTTTGTCATTCTTTAATAGTGTCTAGAACGAAAAAGTGTCCAAACTATTACATTACGTATCAAATAATACATAATTGTTAACGTCGGAACTCAACACAGTACATTTTTTCTCCCCAGAACTAAGACTTTTTTAATAGACATATTTATTGTTTGCAGGCCAACGTTCATCTAATCAATACTCGCTCATTGTTACCAACATAACAAGTGTGTATGTTCCCATATAGTGTACTTCTAACCCTGATTTGCCGGAGTGTTAAAATTGTTGCAGATCAAATTAAATTGCTTTGATTAATTGTTTGCTTGATTAAATTTCTTATTAAATTTCTCATTATATTTCTTATTAAATTTCTTGTTAAATTTCTCATTAAATTTCTTGTTAAATTTCTCATTAAATTTTTTTGATTAAATTTCTCATTATAATTCTTTAAATTTCTTCCCGCAATGTAAAAGTATTTTTCATTCCGATTGCAGCTTTTGCATTTGGAAATAAACATGATACCTGTAAACAAATTAAACTGGCTCTGTTATTTATGAAATGTATTAACCAAATTATGCAAACCGATATTGCTATTAACAACTTCCCGTTAATTGGTTTTGTTTAAGTTGACAGCTTCATCACCATAAGACTTTATAGTATAGTTATGCAAAATGTTTAATAGTTTTTATGTGAATAATTGATTTATGGTAGACTGAATTTTTATATTGTCAAATGTATTTAATATTGTATTCATTAATCAATTTTTTTTTACTAAATTAATTTATAGAATAAAAAGAATGTGCTGTACTTGCAAGCCTCAGAGACAGCGTGTTTCAAATTCACTGTTGTAATAGAAGCCTGTCTCTTTAGTACTAGAGCTGTTATTTCGGGACTGGAGTTCTCCAATGTTGTCGCTGTGCCCCATGGCGCGCCATGGCTTCTGAATGGTTTATAAAAACAGTATTACATTTACGTATCTATCTAATATTAATTATTTAATTTATACAAAAATACTATACAAATTGGCTTTTCTTGTGCAAATACATTCAGACACTATTTACCGTGGGATTTTTTCCACATTTAGATGTACCACTGTGTTGATTTCCCTTTCTAACACTTTTATTTCCTCCACAGTGCACAATTTTAATCTCTTGATTTTAGACACACTATACACATTATACATCTTATTTTGAATTTCGATTTTCTTCTTGCATTTTCTCTCTCAGTTTTTCTTTTGCTCAAAGTCTTATTGCATGAGTTCTAGGCTTTATAACTGTACTTAAGCTCTAGGCTTTATAACTGTACTTACGTTCTAGGCTTTATAACTGTACTTACGTTCTGGGCTTTATAACTATACTTAAGCTCTAGGCTTTATAACTGTACTTAAGCTCTAGGCTTTAAAACTGTACTTAAGTTCTAGGCTTTATAACTGTACTTACGTTCTAGGCTTTATAACTGTACTTAAGCTCTAGGCTTTATAACTGTACGTGAGATCTAGGCTTTATAATTGAACATGAGCTATATGCTTTATAACTGTACTTAAGCTCTAGGCTTTATAACTGTACTTAAGCTCTAGGCTTTATAACTGTACTTGAGTTCTAGGCTTTATGATTCTACTTGCATTCTATGCTTTATAACTGTACTTGCATTCTAGGCTTTATAATTGTACTTGCATTCTAGGCTTTATAACTGTACTTACGCTCTAGGCTTTATAACTGTACTTGAGTTCTAGGCTTTATAACTGTACTTACGTTCTAGGCTTTTTAAATGTACTTGAGTTCTAGGCTTGATAACTGTATTTATGTTCTAGCTTGTTAATTGTACATGCGTTCTAAGCTTGATAACTGTACTTGCGTTCTAGGCTTTATAATTGTACTTGCATTCTAGGCTTTATAACTGTACTTGCGTTCTAGGCTTTATAACTGTACTTGAGTTCTAGGCTTTATAATTGTACTTGTGTTCTAGGCTTTATAACTGTACTTGAGTTCTAGGCTTTATAACTGTACTTATGTTCTAGGCTTTATAACTGTATTTGCGTTCTAGGCTTGATAACTGTACTTATGTTCTAGCTTGTTAATTGTACATGCGTTCTAGGCTATATAATTGTACTTGCGTTCTAGGCTTTATAATTGGACATGCGTTCTAGGCTTTTTAATTGTACTTGCATTCTAGGTTTTATAACTGTACTTGCGTTCTAGGCTTTATAACTGTACTTGCGTTCTAGGCATTATAATTGTACTTCAGCTATAAGCTTTATAACTGTACTTGAGTTCTAGGGTTGATAACTGTGCTTACGTTCTAGGCTTTATAATTGTTACGCATATGTAATCTAATTACTTGTGTGTTAGTTTTAAATTTCTTTTTTATTTTATTTTTATATTATTACATGTTATTGTAACGATAACTTTATTCACTGGATTTGACATTTTTTTCGGAAAATTCAATTTCTGTTTTGACCTGATAAAAACGCAGTTCGTTGCTACATTGTATTTTTAGCTGACCTAGTTCCTGACCTTAATTCAGAAATTGGTAGACACAGAGTGAAAATCATTGGTCGTAATCAAGGTCATATTTGGCTTGCGTGTAAACATCTTTTTTATTTTTATTCAATCTTAAGATTCGTTTAGTAGAATCAAATTTCGTCCATGGCGTACGTGTCAGCTGGCCTATGGTCTTACTACGCCATTCGACTCAGTGACCACGTGACCCATCACGCGGGTCTGAAATTGCGTTTTTTGTTGGGTTTAATACTTATATCTCAGTGATTTTAATTCAGTCGTAAATTATACCTTTGGAGCTCAAAGGTATTTTGTGTTGTGACCATCTGAATTGAGTTTTTATTTTAAAATAATTTATTTTCTCTGGAGACTTCATCTATTGTTCATCATAATTCTTGGACAAAGACATTTGCTGGAAATTATTCGGAATTCTAAAGCCGGAATATTATTCTTGATTCATAAAATTCAACAAAGAATTGTTGACACAACAGCACACACCAGATTATACAGGACGTCATCGCCTTCCATTTTTGAACTTCATCGGGATTCGAACTTTGATTCAATTAGAACTTTTTAGTGATAGGACTTATATTTTTAAATTCTAGGATTAATTTTTGGATTAGATTTACAAACCGTAAGTCCTTTTTCATATTTTACCTTGTTTTCTAGAGAAATAAATTATTCTGTTAAAATTTATAAAGCTTGCTGGCTTTATTCTTTTCTTTGTTACTTTGTACGAGCCAAGGACACGTAACATAACTGTACTTGAGCTATAGGCTATTTAACAGCACCTGAGTTTTAGGCTTGATAACTGTATTTGCTTTCTAGGCCTTACAATTTATTTCCCTGAATACAAAGTGAAAATGTAGAAAAGGAACTTATGGTATTGCGAATTGAATCTCAAATAATCCTAGAATTACAGACACAAATCCTAATAATTAAAGTTCTGAATAAACTTTAGTGTAAATCCAAATTAAATCCAGTGGCGAAGGTGTTGATGTGCCTGTGGTGGCTCATATTATGCTGATGTGCCAACAGTTTTTTGTTGGATCACAATAATACAATCCAAAAATTAAATCCTTGTTTGAAATTTCACTATAAATTCAAGTCTCTGTTTCCAAGAATATTATTTTTGAAAAGCATTATGTATTTCCAGAGAAGAATTACTTGAATAGAATAATTTGAATAATTGAATTAAATAATTTGAATAAATAAAATTCAAGCCCAAATTAATTTCTGGAGACAACAATAATGCAATTGATTCTGCTAAGCCTTAAAGCACTAATGAATATTTTTTTCTTTAACAAGATTACATAGTCCTCTACTTGACCTCAGGTCACAATTCGCATTTTCATAAAAAAAATACCAAAACAAAACAAAATACAACAACAACAACAACAATTACCTAATGGAAACAAACCTTCTAGAATCTGCATAATGTTTACAAAATAAAATCTCAGTTATAATTAGAAGGTATGTTACTTAAATTGTATTCTAGGATGTGTAATATATCCGGTGGGCCAGGTATATGTATAGAGGAATTCAAATAACCTAGACCCAGACCCAAATAAATATGTTCACTTCTATTAATTATGATCCTCACCGTTCCGGTTGTATAAGTGGTTAGAACGTCTGCCTCGGATGTGGGAGGTCGCGGGATCTTTTGAAAAGAGTTTGAATAAGGATTTCACCTGATCTTTATTTTGTGCCTTTTTTTGTGAGCATAAATGCGGCATAATATAACCACGACCATGATGAAGAGCCATTAGCGCCCCCCCCCCGTCTCAGATATATATATATATATATATATATATATATATATATATATATATATATATATGTATATGTATATGTATATATATATATATATATATATATCGTTTCGCTACACGAGTTTGTTCCTAACAAGTAACCAATATGTTTCTGGGTGCAAGACTTTAATTATGAGACAAAATTTCCTCCAAGATTCTTCAGGTACGAGCACTCAGAATGTATTAAACTAACCTAGATAGACAGGTGCGAGCATTCGGTGTGTATTAAACTAACCTAGATCGTCTAGTGAGAACACTCGGTGCAAGAGGTGACTCGAACCGTTCACATTATACACATTTGGAACGTCTCGTTGTTTTAGGCCACACATTAAAAGTGTTCCTAACAATTAGCACCGACTGTATTGCCATGCCATTGTTAAGCTTGTAAACTTTATTTACAGTTTGGTTGATGACAAGCTAGCATGTGGAATATAATGTAGACAGTTAATTTTAAATGGAAAGATTATATATATATATATATATATATATATATATATATATATATATATATATATATATATATATATATATGCACACATAAAATTTAAAATTATTACATACACCATTTTACTGACAAACAGCTCTGTTCTATTCCTGTCAACGTGCTAAAATCTGAAGCTTCCTTTTGGTCCTGTTTGATACACAAACTTTAATTCCAGAGTAAAAATCACTTTTCCTTTGTTGAAATAATTAAAAAAAAAGAGAAAGAACGAAGTCATGGTGTATTGCAAGCAAGTTAAATCATACAAGGGAAATGTTAAATCTGTTCTGTGTACTCTTTAGATGATGTGCATGATAGCATTTTCAATCAAAAACTTGTCTAATTTTCTTTTTAGTTATATGGTACCTACACAACAATTTAAAAGATTAGAAAATATTGCCTTTGGATTCTTAAATACGATCATCACAAAAAGATGTATCAATTAATAAAATTAATTTGAACTTTCAGATAGAGGTCAATTAAGTCAGAGAAAATGCAGACTGACAGACAAGTTAAGCTGATACAGTAAATGATAAACTTTTACCCTACTAATTTCACTGTTCTAAGCATACCTGAAGCCCATGATAATGACGTCAATTCCCTGTTTTACGTAAGCCTTCAGATGAACTCCTAAATTTCTCCATGATCAGTTGGTTATGAATGAACTATACCTGTGTTTTTAAGAGACTTCAAAATTGATGTCCCACATGTTTGTTTTTTTCCTTAAAGAAAAACGTACATGTATAAATTCATTCATTCGAATTCATGGAATTTCTATACCTTTTGACTATTCAATAACAAATAAGATTCTCGTACTGCCTATATTTACCAAATACACCAGTACGACGATCCATGATGAAATTCTCTCCTTTTAATTATAAATACTTTAATTAGAAATTTACGTCATCATATATATATATATATATATATATATATATATATATATATATATATATATATATATATATATAAACTGTGCATTGTTGACAGAAAAAATAAGCCCATAATAACAGAATTTCCAAAAGAGATCTAAAACGGTAAAAAAATTAATTATTTAAAGCCTGATTAGAATCTAATAAGAATTTTAAGTACATATATATGGTAGTACCCGCAGTGCTTGAAAGGGGGGAATATTCATTATTCTGTCAGAAAGTGATTTATTGCAGGAGACATATAGATGTATATATAATACTAACATAAAATGACAGAATTGTAGTCAACCCGTTCGAAATTTGTTACACGCTAGATATGAATTGAACATATAACGTACACGATTAAATTCTTTATGAAACCGCTGTATCTTGACAAAAGAGGGAAATAGGTAGATTAAATGTAAACAAGGTCTGAATCCCTAAACATTAAACTACTGACATTTAAATTACTAGAATACTTCGAAGGTGTCATTTGTAATGATTTATCAATTCCTGAATATAATTTATATTGGTTTACTAAATCCTGAATATAAGATGTTCAAATTTTTTTGCGCTGTACTTCGTTTGCAATAGAAAAATTTGGTGAGCAGGTAACTGGGATCTCTCTCTCTCTCTCTCTCTCTCTCTCTCTCTCTCTCTCTCTCTCTCTCTCTCTCTCTCATATACATATGCCCAAAAGAAACTTTTCCTGAGTTGGATTTGTAGACATTACCAGAATAAGCTTAAGGGCGAACCTTGGACAATGTAAAAAGTTATATATATATATAT
>JAECUM010027392.1:0-60966 GCA_016617855.1 Megalonaias nervosa | reverse complement strand
TATATATATATATATATCCTTCTGGTGGTTATGCTCGGCACAGAAACTTCGTTTGAGACGACTTAGAGATTCTTCCAGAAGATACTCGGCTACTACTATCAAGTGTGCTCACTCATCGCATCGCATGTCGAACATCTTGTGGTGGGGACCTAGCGGGTCTGTTTATGCGATTGAACCCCTCCTCCATTTTGTGTTTGTTGCTGCCGAAGACAGTCATAGTGTGGTAAAACTATTTTCTTTCTTGAGGCATTCCAGGTAGAGGTCTGCTTTTATTACCGTCAATTACTGCATTGATCTTTGGGATATCTACTTGCGACGCATGCAAAATGCTGTACATCATGGGAAGAATCAAACAAATTATTCAACTTGAGGCGCGAGCATTCATCTTTAAACATGCTACGCTCTTCATGTTGACCGTGTTGAAGACTTAGTGGTCATGTGGGTGTTGGCTGGTGTCATAAATGATGGTATTTTCATCCATGTCGAGATAGACATGGACAGTCTCGATTTTCAACAACATGTTGTCCATATCTATGTGTAGCAAGTCAGCCTTGTCTCCATACCTGGTCTTAATTATGTTTTAGTCAACGTCACCTATGAGGAGCTTGGTCGATTATTTAACTTCTGATTGGAATGTTTGGAATGTATGGCGATTAGGCTGTCGTCGAAGACTTTCCTCGACTGAATCACTGGGTCAAGCTCAGGCTGCAATACTTATCTTCCTCACCTTCTAGTCCACATGATCCACTTGGATCCGCTTCCACATATTCTCCACAATCTTTCCAAATACGGTGTTTTTCATCAGCTTGAAGAAATATTTTTCAAGCTCTGATGCCACCTTGATCTCAAGATCCCTGTTTAGCTGTATGTATGGGGTCGCCCACAGGCTTTGGTCGAACTCTAATGTCCCGTGCATCTTTGTTATACGCATTGCGAGCTTTGTGGACACCTGGAAGTTTCCGTAGTGAACTATGTATTGCTTCTTTTCTCGCAGGCCTGGCACTAGAACGATAAATCAGACCCCAAGATCTCTTTTGATACTGATTTATTATAGTACCTATTCACAAAATAGAGGAACTGTTTGCAGACAAGACTGTCCATAACATATCGGTGTCCATATTAGACACGTACCGTTATTTCTCGCATCTCTTGAGTTACTGGCAGTTGAACGATTCTATTGTCAAAATGTACATACTATTTCCGGATCAAATCATATGTTTGACGACTTGTGCATCCACGTGTAACAGTACAACTCTATGTCATGTAGCGAGTTTGAATTTCGTGCTAGATATGGTTTTTACCAATTACCGGCAAGTGTCTCAACTGTCCGTAGGTTTGTTCCGCAAAGAACTGCATTTCGCAAAATGCACATATTAAGGAACACATGACATCATACCCACAAAATCGTTCATCGGTATCAACACAGATTTTGGGGTCTGATTTCATACTAGTTTGGCATCTGCCACATGTTTTCTGTGAACTTCCCCCACTGACCCCGTTCTCTCACTACATCGAACTGATACTCGCTCAGCCAATCTCATTGAATGATTATGTTCTCAGGAACCAGTCATGAAGCTCCTCATAATAACTGGCGTCTTCTTCAAAATTATAGCTCTTTGGTGAATCAGCCAAAACGGCGGTTATCTTCCTACAAACATTAGCTGTATCGCGGCCAGCCATAGAAGTCGTTAGGTTCAAAATAGGCAGTTGCTTGGCTTTGGCTTTCAGAGTCACCATACATTGGAGAGTTAGCTGTTGCATGGCGACGGCTCACTATCGAAATGTCGCCAATGATTCCCTTCTCAATAAACAGGTGCATGTCAATGTCTACTAGCAGTTCAAGCTGGAAACCAGTCTTCTATTAATAAAAGCGTCCCAGCTGATAGCCCGTAGTGTTGGAGCGAGCTATCATGGTATGCTTCAGACACGTTCGCTTGTAGAGGCACATCGTACTTCATTCAGGTAGCACCTCGGTTGGTATTGAAATATCAGGTTGAAACTGTAAGATGTTGCTCGGTGCCGGCAGGTATATCTGCCACGTGGTCTGCTTCATGGCCATGCCAACAGCTTGTGATACTCTAGCGGCCTGTGGCAGTTTTTTGATAAACTCATCTTCCATTTACCAAGTGGACTGTTGTATATAGAAGGTAGCTTAGTATCCATAGTTCCAATGGCCTCACAAGCTAAAGTATTTGCTGTACTTTGTTGTTTTGAAAGCGCCAACTTGGCAGCAAAAAACTACTTTTGCTTGTTATCCGCTAACAAGCGGAAGCGTCCGCTATATACCACGCAACAAGAACCAACTTTGCATGACGTTGTAGTTTGTTTTTTTTTTGACTGGGCAAGCGGGTTTAAAAGTCAGAAATGTTTGGCTTAGATGCAAACCATGCTTTCAGTCTGAGGATAATAACAGATTCATCGAAGTCTTGGTATATCCGCGCAGTTACATGTTCATCTTTTCTTCTTTAGCTGTAGTAGTCAGAAAACTCAGCTTACCTTGTTACTCAGCCTGCGCAGCATGAAGCTGTCCTACTGCATTATTTTTATCCGTCGACCTGTATTATACATCTTAGAGAAGAGTTTGTTTGAGCTAGCGAATACAGGGGCATTAGTAATTGCACCATGGATCAAGAGAGATACGGATGTCATTATTGTTTTGCATTTACGCAGCTGTGATAATACTAGCAGGAATGATGCCTTGTTGAATTAGCGTGTCCTGTGCTCAAAGGCTCAGCGCAGTGATGGTAACAGCCTTTGCTCTATCTATGAAATCTAGGCGATCAAGGTCAACTGGTTTTTTCAGCAAGCGTTCGGTAATCATCGCATACTTAACCTCAAGGCCGCCAAGTACTGCTCTATGGTAAAGAAGGTTTCCAAGGTAATTGGCGTACGATGGTGCAGTTTCTGTTTTACCTGGATTTGCGCACATATAAAAAGGTTTGGGAATGTGTTTAATATTGACTGCTTGCGCCCACATATTTGCTGCCTTTGACGTCCGTACGGGCCCTCTGCTATCTTCCCTTGCAGGCGTTACGCCGGTCGTTTAGACGTTCATCCACGGTATAAGGCGCAAGCGCGGTCAGCCGCTAAAGTTAGGCACGCCCATTAGGCGCTTTTTTGAGTCATGTGTCATCACAGCAACAAGTTTTTACCGGAAGCAACTCTACATTGGGTTTTAACCCTAGCAAACTGCATCACTTCCTGCTCCTGCTCCGCGATCCGCAGTTTGAGTCAATATCGCTTCCGACTTTGATTCCGACATCGGTGCTTCCGCGTTCAACGAAGCCACTTCTACTGGTTCATAACTCTCACTCATCAACCTCTGTAAAAATACAATTTTGAGACTGCTTTTTCGTTTAACATACCTGTAGGTGATTATGCCAACTGCAATTGGTGCTACTATAGAACCGTACCTAAAATGGAGGTAACTATTGACACTCGCCAAAGAGGCCTAGATGAAAGGATCAGCTTTGAAATCACGTGCAAAGCGCTCGTGGCCATCTTTGATCAGAATGTGCCTTACAGAGACTTTCCCTTGATTCCCTCAAACGTAAAATGACGGCCTTTGATTTCTTTCACCGCCCTAGAAGCCACTAGCACAGACAGGCGGTCACGCTGACTTGCAGTCATTTTATATATATATATATATCCTTCTGGTGGTTATGCTCGGCACAGAAACTTCGTTTGAGACGACTTAGAGATTCTTCCAGAAGATACTCGGCTACTACTATCAAGTGTGCTCACTCATCGCATCGCATGTCGAACATCTTGTGGTGGGGACCTAGCGGGTCTGTTTATGCGATTGAACCCCTCCTCCATTTTGTGTTTGTTGCTGCCGAAGACAGTCATAGTGTGGTAAAACTATTTTCTTTCTTGAGGCATTCCAGGTAGAGGTCTGCTTTTATTACCGTCAATTACTGCATTGATCTTTGGGATATCTACTTGCGACGCATGCAAAATGCTGTACATCATGGGAAGAATCAAACAAATTATTCAACTTGAGGCGCGAGCATTCATCTTTAAACATGCTACGCTCTTCATGTTGACCGTGTTGAAGACTTAGTGGTCATGTGGGTGTTGGCTGGTGTCATAAATGATGGTATTTTCATCCATGTCGAGATAGACATGGACAGTCTCGATTTTCAACAACATGTTGTCCATATCTATGTGTAGCAAGTCAGCCTTGTCTCCATACCTGGTCTTAATTATGTTTTAGTCAACGTCACCTATGAGGAGCTTGGTCGATTATTTAACTTCTGATTGGAATGTTTGGAATGTATGGCGATTAGGCTGTCGTCGAAGACTTTCCTCGACTGAATCACTGGGTCAAGCTCAGGCTGCAATACTTATCTTCCTCACCTTCTAGTCCACATGATCCACTTGGATCCGCTTCCACATATTCTCCACAATCTTTCCAAATACGGTGTTTTTCATCAGCTTGAAGAAATATTTTTCAACTCTGATGCCACCTTGATCTCAAGATCCCTGTTTAGCTGTATGTATGGGGTCGCCCACAGGCTTTGGTCGAACTCTAATGTTCCGTGCATCTTTGTTATACGCATTGCGAGCTTTGTGGACACCTGGAAGTTTCCGTAGTGAACTATGTATTGCTTCTTTTCTCGCAGGCCTGGCACTAGAACGATAAATCAGACCCCAAGATCTCTTTTGATACTGATTTATTATAGTACCTATTCACAAAATAGAGGAACTGTTTGCAGACAAGACTGTCCATAACATATCGGTGTCCATATTAGACACGTACCGTTATTTCTCGCATCTCTTGAGTTACTGGCAGTTGAACGATTCTATTGTCAAAATGTACATACTATTTCCGGATCAAATCATATGTTTGACGACTTGTGCATCCACGTGTAACAGTACAACTCTATGTCATGTAGCGAGTTTGAATTTCGTGCTAGATATGGTTTTTACCAATTACCGGCAAGTGTCTCAACTGTCCGTAGGTTTGTTCCGCAAAGAACTGCATTTCGCAAAATGCACATATTAAGGAACACATGACATCATACCCACAAAATCGTTCATCGGTATCAACACAGATTTTGGGGTCTGATTTCATACTAGTTTGGCATCTGCTACATGTTTTCTGTGAACTTCCCCCACTGACCCCGTTCTCTCACTACATCGAACTGATACTCGCTCAGCCAATCTCATTGAATGATTATGTTCTCAGGAACCAGTCATGAAGCTCCTCATAATAACTGGCGTCTTCTTCAAAATTATAGCTCTTTGGTGAATCAGCCAAAACGGCGGTTATCTTCCTACAAACATTAGCTGTATCGCGGCCAGCCATAGAAGTCGTTAGGTTCAAAATAGGCAGTTGCTTGGCTTTGGCTTTCAGAGTCACCATACATTGGAGAGTTAGCTGTTGCATGGCGACGGCTCACTATCGAAATGTCGCCAATGATTCCCTTCTCAATAAACAGGTGCATGTCAATGTCTACTAGCAGTTCAAGCTGGAAACCAGTCTTCTATTAATAAAAGCGTCCCAGCTGATAGCCCGTAGTGTTGGAGCGAGCTATCATGGTATGCTTCAGACACGTTCGCTTGTAGAGGCACATCGTACTTCATTCAGGTAGCACCTCGGTTGGTATTGAAATATCAGGTTGAAACTGTAAGATGTTGCTCGGTGCCGGCAGGTATATCTGCCACGTGGTCTGCTTCATGGCCATGCCAACAGCTTGTGATACTCTAGCGGCCTGTGGCAGTTTTTTGATAAACTCATCTTCCATTTACCAAGTGGACTGTTGTATATAGAAGGTAGCTTAGTATCCATAGTTCCAATGGCCTCACAAGCTAAAGTATTTGCTGTACTTTGTTGTTTTGAAAGCGCCAACTTGGCAGCAAAAAACTACTTTTGCTTGTTATCCGCTAACAAGCGGAAGCGTCCGCTATATACCACGCAACAAGAACCAACTTTGCATGACGTTGTAGTTTGTTTTTTTTTTGACTGGGCAAGCGGGTTTAAAAGTCAGAAATGTTTGGCTTAGATGCAAACCATGCTTTCAGTCTGAGGATAATAACAGATTCATCGAAGTCTTGGTATATCCGCGCAGTTACATGTTCATCTTTTCTTCTTTAGCTGTAGTAGTCAGAAAACTCAGCTTACCTTGTTACTCAGCCTGCGCAGCATGAAGCTGTCCTACTGCATTATTTTTATCCGTCGACCTGTATTATACATCTTAGAGAAGAGTTTGTTTGAGCTAGCGAATACAGGGGCATTAGTAATTGCACCATGGATCAAGAGAGATACGGATGTCATTATTGTTTTGCATTTACGCAGCTGTGATAATACTAGCAGGAATGATGCCTTGTTGAATTAGCGTGTCCTGTGCTCAAAGGCTCAGCGCAGTGATGGTAACAGCCTTTGCTCTATCTATGAAATCTAGGCGATCAAGGTCAACTGGTTTTTTCAGCAAGCGTTCGGTAATCATCGCATACTTAACCTCAAGGCCGCCAAGTACTGCTCTATGGTAAAGAAGGTTTCCAAGGTAATTGGCGTACGATGGTGCAGTTTCTGTTTTACCTGGATTTGCGCACATATAAAAAGGTTTGGGAATGTGTTTAATATTGACTGCTTGCGCCCACATATTTGCTGCCTTTGACGTCCGTACGGGCCCTCTGCTATCTTCCCTTGCAGGCGTTACGCCGGTCGTTTAGACGTTCATCCACGGTATAAGGCGCAAGCGCGGTCAGCCGCTAAAGTTAGGCACGCCCATTAGGCGCTTTTTTGAGTCATGTGTCATCACAGCAACAAGTTTTTACCGGAAGCAACTCTACATTGGGTTTTAACCCTAGCAAACTGCATCACTTCCTGCTCCTGCTCCGCGATCCGCAGTTTGAGTCAATATCGCTTCCGACTTTGATTCCGACATCGGTGCTTCCGCGTTCAACGAAGCCACTTCTACTGGTTCATAACTCTCACTCATCAACCTCTGTAAAAATACAATTTTGAGACTGCTTTTTCGTTTAACATACCTGTAGGTGATTATGCCAACTGCAATTGGTGCTACTATAGAACCGTACCTAAAATGGAGGTAACTATTGACACTCGCCAAAGAGGCCTAGATGAAAGGATCAGCTTTGAAATCACGTGCAAAGCGCTCGTGGCCATCTTTGATCAGAATGTGCCTTACAGAGACTTTCCCTTGATTCCCTCAAACGTAAAATGACGGCCTTTGATTTCTTTCACCGCCCTAGAAGCCACTAGCACAGACAGGCGGTCACGCTGACTTGCAGTCATTTTGCCGATTCCTGTTGTTCCTATTATTCCCGCTGTTCCAGTCGTTCCCCCGGTTTCCTTTCTTCAAACAGTGCTGGTCATCGTAGGGTACCGCCAGGTCCCAAAGCGTCTGCTGACTTGACTTCCAGCCTAATGATTATCTCCTCAAGACCACGGTAACCTTTAGCTTTTGTCATCGCTAATATGAAGTTCTTGGTATGTTTCACTGACAGCCTGACTTTAGGCAGAGCGTAGCCTAAGTTCGCAAATGTTATAGTTTGATTGGCAATGCTCGCACAAAATCACCACATCACGACCGCGCCATTTCTATCTCTCAAGCAAGTAGGATGTCATTCAAAGCATGCTCGCGAGCAAGTCGGACTTCAGGAAGTGGAAACAAAGTGGTAGGACGCTGATGGGTCTATGCGCAGAAGGAGCTCGTGAGCCTCCTATAAACGCTAGACTTCAATGATATCGTTTTCTCTCAGGGTGTCCTAAATAAGTCTTCGTGTTCACGTTTCCTTATGCCGAACGCCAGAAAGAAAGTCGCAATCGTCAAGCTGAAAAGCGTAGTTGTTTTCTCGAACATTTTAACGCCCAAAGCAGAGCATCGAGATTATAGCCCTCTTGGATTACCAAAAATACATCCGCGACCGTCTGGTCGCCGACCCATTGCCTAAAGTATGCAATGAAGATGCGTATTGTCGATTAGATAGTGGAAATGTAATGGTAGTGACCCTTAAATGTTCGCATACAGACACATCTTTCCACAGCTGCGGCGGCCATCAATCGTGGCTTAGTGTAGCCGCAACTCATCAAATAATTGCGGGTGTTCGGTTAACAATGGAAGACCGGCTTATCACACAACTTATACAAACTGGTCACTTTGTATTTTGAGCTGAGCGTCCATCATAAACATCAACCATCCTTCCGCACGACTGTTTTTGTAGCGTTACCATTTCTGACTGGTAATAAATTATGGATAATCTCGAAAAAGTAATACAGGATGTAATGCCTGGAATGAGTGCGGGCTATGTCGAGAAGACACATTAATTCAAACTCTCAGCTCTACCTCAACTTTTGGATTCAACTCATTCGTGTTGTGCATGTCTGGCACACAATCAATGTTTGATAGAAAGAAAAAAAAAACAGTATTCTTCTACAGTTCCTGTGGCTGGTGACTCACACGAAAAGACGCGTACTGTCTCCTATAGAGAACCGCCTTGGCGTCGTCATTTTGAAGACAGCACGCAGGAGCTACCAGTACATATTTAACATGAAAAACAATCCCCATTTAATATCCTGGCGTGCACTATCACCCTTGAAATTAAAAAATCAACACTAGTGCCCATGGAAAACACTAATGACAAACACATACATAATCTATGTGACCTTGACTGCTTTACTTGCCGCGTTGCAAGTACCTTCGGGCCATCTCCCCGTTTAATGTCGCCCTGGATGCTATAACTCTCAAACACATGGTGGGCATTGCAAGCACGTCCATCTCAAGCACCGGCACTGATGCTACTAAGGTCGTGTACTTAGCGGTTAACAGCGTCTCATCGGACAACGGAATTACAGCAATAAATGAGTCTTGTTTCTATCGCTGGGATTAAATGCAAAACTTTCAAAACATAGGTGGTTTTACCCTCAGCAGCAACAATGATACTAGGTACAGTGTGTACTTATATATCCTCCACTGAAATCGTGGTGACTGAACATGGGCAATGCTTTAAATCTCTGCAAACGGAGTTCTACATGCAAGTAATGAAAGCGATTATCAGTCTGTAGTACCAGCTCAAGTTTCACATGAAAGATTTACAACTAGTTTTGTCTCCATATTTGACTTTGGAGACATTCTGATGCTATGGTCTCAGCGTCAACGTACAACATTACGGGTTTTCAACAATTATAATTATGTACGGCTTTCGCAATAAGAACTCTCTATATACTCAGCTTAAAGGCGAACCAATAAAGCTATGAGTGAGCGATAGTGCATAAACAATGAACATGAATCAGTGATCGACGACGGATTATAGGAATAAGTCACTCAACTAGTACATGACATCGACAAGGAACACAAACTGATGGTGCTAGAGTCTCCAAGTGTCATTGGGGTTGACACATGTCCATGCAGATTGGAGTGGAACGAGGATGAAAATCAGATGAACATCGAGTACTTGGGTCACCCAGATAATCCTAAGCCAACCCCAGAGCATCAGCTGCCCTTTCACTGTCGGATCAACAGCCAAAAGCTTTGTTGGCGTTGGGGTGGGAGTTTTATAGATTGTGCAATGACAACGTGGCATTTGGCGAAACGCTCGCAGCTATAAATTTTCTTTCAAGGTAATTAGGACTCTACATCGATCGTCTGTCCTGGAGAGAAAACAAAGCTGTAAATGGAAAGACACACTCAGTCGCATTTTCTCATGAAAAAGAAAAAGTCATTGACCCTGCGAACATTGGGCACTGTATGTGTTACTCCTGGTGAGCATGTTGACGGCGTGTTGAAGACCGTATTATTTCAAGATTTAGCGATATCAAGCAAACAGATGCATATTTGACATCGCCTCCGTCTTACCAGTAAGCCACGGACAGCTTCGAGGTGCGTATCCGCAAGGTATCTGACCAAGCCCAACTCCTCTAGATCATTTAAACATTTGATATCACGCTACTTAAAGAAAAATTATAATGTCGCTATTTCTAAAATTCCAGGACCAGCAAGGTTTACATCTGATAAAGATTACCGAGGTTGAAACGTTCTCCGCAAAAAATACAAGCACGCAGTGAATTTTAAAGTTATGGTTGAAAGCGTTTTCTAACAAAATCGATCCTCGAGGTGTTAAAAATTAACTTTGCTTGGTAACCCTGCTCCTATGCATTAAAATTTCTATTCTCGTGGCTCAATTTAATATGCAGTTACCTCCATTCATATTTATTGTTCCATAGATTATCATTTTAATGGAATTTATATCAAAACGTGTAAATAAAGTTTTCCTCAGATCATTTCTGGTTATAGGCTATGTGCCACTCTAGTCGGGAACTCCTTTTTTTTTTTAATAATTATCTATCAAAATAAAATTGAAATAGTGGTAATCCAGTTATCTCCCTTCCATTTGGACACGTATGTCGGTGTGTGTACATGTGAGACGATTAAGAAGGAAGTAAATTACATTTTGCGTGGACATGTTTATATTTCATGCTACCTAGACGACATGTGTCTCGAGACCGCTCCATACATGACCGTAAGAAAGATTTATTTAACATGCACTAATCGTGATTAGGACCTGAAAAAGCTCAAGTCGGTATATGAGAGTTGGAGTATTACACAGACAAATATCGGACATTGAGATTTTCGACACCTCTTCGCTCCTTGTTGGGTAGAAAGATCGATGCTATTAACTCGCATGTGTTCCATGCAATATCTGTTCACCGACCATATGTTTCAAAGGAAAGCGGTCAAATGAATAATGAAGGTCATTCTGAGTTGAATACATCTTTTCATAGTAGATTTATTTTCAGTGGTATAGTATTGTGCAGATAGGTCACCGTTTTACTTACCATTACAGATCTGAACAAAGGTCAATATGGCTGCGAGTCCTGTTGAAGCACAGTTGGGACAATGTTTGTATAATTTCGAGCAGAAATGTTTTAATAAATTGGATTCGCATTTTATGAGCAGGACTTTACGAGTTTACAGCCACTACATGGGAGAGGACAACAGAAACGTACAAACTTTAAATTCCTTCCTCCAATGCTGTAATGAGGGAAATTGGACTAAAGCTACATCCTTATTCCCAGGGGCAAAGGATGAATATGAGAGATACACCAAAGCCAATGGCAATAAAAACCAGGTGGGTACTTGAAGAATCCCCAGACCTTAGATAACTATGTCTGCTATATATCAGTATAATTTCAATAAAATAGAATATTACTTGTAAAAGAATCTATAAAATCTACCATTTTATTTAAGAGTAATTTTTGTTTCACAGTGAAAATAACAAAATTTGGATGAAACAAAACGACGTTGTGTGAATCTGTACATGTTATATAATGAAACTGGTGAAGGTATCAAACCATCAGTGAACCAGATCGCTTTAGAGTAGTACCGGTTGAGCACTCCAGGCATACGTATGCCATAAAATTGGATACAGTCCGGCTTGAGAGTGGACAGTGATCCATTCAAATTTAGAACAAACAAGGGGGTACCAAATGACATCCTGTCGAAAGGACAAATTGTTAATGTGTCAACTCGACGAAAGGCAGATCGCTCAGGTGATATCTCGCTGAAAGACAAACTCACCAGTGCGACACTTTGTCGCTTAGCAGGCCAAATGTCAGTTCGTCGACTGTGCGTATAGAGAGCGACATCTCGCCGAGTCGCCAACTGGTCGAAATAGAATTGCCAGCATTCACGACTTTTACTTGCAGGGTTTCGTTGGCGAAAATAAACTATACCTGAATATTGAATACGCTAATTTACTGTTTTTTAACAGTGAGTAATAAGTATCACTTTGCGGCAGGGACAAATGCGACGGCAGCAATTTCAACGCTTAAGTATGTATGTTAAAGTTTTAAAGATTTTGTAACTCAGATATGAGGGCATTATGGTACCAGTAGCAGAAAAGAAAACTTTTTTTTGCTGGACCTGGTTTTCATTTGTTAGGAGTTTCGATAGAATTTAGGCAAGGTACATGAGTGACCCGGCTGTTTTCTATGCAACCGTGTCGGTTGCAATTTAAGCATTTTGGGATCATATTTCTATTGCAGTTTTTACTGAGACGTTTAAGTCTCTTATCTCCATTTCAATATTCCGTGTATTCTATGCAAACACTCTTTTAACGTACTGAAACTAAATATATGTTCACTTTGCAAGATCAACTTGAGAATCTGGTGATATACAATGTCTTTTATTCAGCCTCCTATCTCGACAACGGACAAAAAGAAACAAGTAAATCGACCAACTCCGAGCAACGATGAAGACCTTGAGCGGTAACATATTTTCTAATCAAATTAAACGGTATATATACAAATGTTCATCAAATTGTCTAATGTAATTAACCCTGCCACTTAAATAATACTCACCAGCAGATTGGTGGCCATAATCACATAAACATCCGAATATCCTGCCATCGAAATGTTACTTGTCTTTTTTCTTTTCTTTTGTTATTTTGTTTTCATTTTAGTTTTGCTTTTGGAAGGGATGTTTCTATTTTTAAGTTGTTTTATTTTCGTTTTGTTTTGAGTAGAATCTTTTAGAGGATAAATATATAATATGAATATAGTACAACTTAAACATTGTGACATTTTCTCCCAGATAGAAACTTAAAAATTACACAAAATTTATTCAAATGTAAACACTTCACATAAAATCTCCGAAGCTGCATTTCATTATTGTATTTATTTTGGTGTGTATAATCTGCTTTTGTTGTGAAGGCATGCTTATGAGGCAACATGTACAAAATGCTTTGTATTCTGTGACAAATAAAGGTGCAAACAAGCCCACAAAGAAACCGTGATACAAAGACCTACTGACGTGCCGAACGGTGCTTACATTTATTTCAGGCGCAGCAAAGAAGCCAGCTTCCGTCTTACGCACAACAACCCCAATATCACCGACCTGTCAGACCCGAACCGTCCCGGCAAGTTGGCAGAACGATTCTCCGAACTCTACAGTAACGAGTATACGGATGCGTTTGAAGAACTGAGTCGTGCGAAATATTCGGAACAGAAAATTATCGAGTATCTCTTAAAAATCTTGAAGGTAAACCCAATCCTTGCAGTCATTTTTTTGTAAATAATGAGGTATGTTCTTACTTCCACACTAACATTGTACAAGTAGATATAGAAAGTTTATCATACATAAATGCAGCTTTATTAATAAGAAGTGTATTCCTTGCTGTACCCAATTTTTCCGTTAAAACTATATAAAAACTTGAAGTGCTTACGTTTAACTTTATTTGATTCAAAACTGCAATTTTGCAATCATCTCTAAATACTAAAATCAAGTTGGTTACTTATTCCTTATTCCCGGTTCAATAAGGAATAAGTAAGCAGTTACTTATTCCCGATTCAAATATTTTCACATACATTTGAATACTTATTCCTTATTCACACCGAGTTTTTTTATTTATTCATTATTCCCACTTCAGTATGTAATTGGTTACCACGCAGTTAATGCAGACGAAAGCTCTTTAGGGCATGCATTGGTTTAATTCTAACCTGATTGGAGAAATACGAGTGTTATATAAACTGAATATAGACAGATCACGGACTATATGTAGGAATGGTTTAGGATATTGATAGGAATACATGTGTAGTAATTTAATATAGGATTAATTAGTTGTGTTAGGCATTTGAGTCGTGTCTTGTGATGCATGGCGTTAAGGATTAGTATTCGGGTTCGAAAAGCTTACTAATGACTCAGGTAAACGGGGAAACCACTAAAAACCATACAAGTGTGAAATTGGAGATTTCTCTTGTGTGGTCGTCATGTAGTTAGAGGAGAATTATGTGGAGTATTTGCGAGTTTAAGAAGCCTTCAGTTGACTTTGAATATTGTCTTGAAGTCCTTGAAACTGGGTAGCTTAGCATACATGTAACCGATTTCCAGAAATTGGGGTTACATAAAGGGGAGTAGAGGGCGGGTAAAGCACATGCCGCAAAAAGATTATATCTTACTTATACAGTTTGGTCGTTAAGTATCACTTTTAAAGAGATTTGACAAGGACCCTTCTTGACAGGATAGTGTAGTCACTAAAGTAGTCCTGAGGAATTTCGTTGAGCCGATTTCGAGAAATCAGCCAGATGACGGAGGTCTCGTACGACACATACCGTATGAAGATTATAGCATAGACATTTCTTTGACATTTTATATCTAGGGGATAGAGGTCCATCCACGAAAAATGTCCTGACGAATAGAGAGGAAACAGCGAAATAAGGGACGCCCTATGGGTACCTGGTATTAACCCTCTCCCACCCGAAAAAAAAAAAATTTAAAAAAAATTTAAAAAAAAAACAACAGGCAAATGTTACTAGATTATATCGATAGTTTGTACTAATTGAACACCTGCTAAGAGGATTTTAATTTCAACGTCTCTTGCATAGTATCTAACTAGGTCCACGTTCTAACAGTAGAAAAGGTTTTTAAAAAAATTCGTCGAGGCGATTTCGAGAACTCTATAGCTAGACGGAGGTCGCGTAAGGCACATGCCGTAAGAACATTATATCTTTATAGTTTTGACATGGAACCTTCTTTGATATTTTATCTCTAGGGGATAGAGTCAACTCTCGAAGGAAGTCCTGACGAATTTCATCGATAGCAACCTGCGATATAAGGGGCGTACCGGGTATGAAAAGCACGCAAAGATTAATAGACTGAATAAAGAGTTTGTACTAATTGAACCTCTAATTAGAGGATTTTGATTTCAACGCCTGTTGGACAGTACCAGGTTAGGCACCCGTGCTAAAAGTAAACACTTTTTGTTAAAAATAATACGTCGAGTCAATTTCGAGAAAGTCGCGGCCACATAAAGGTGGTCGGGTACAACACATTCCGTATGAACATTGTAGTTTACACACACACACACACACACACACACACACACACACACACACATATATATATATATATATATATATATATATATATATATATATATATATATATATATATATATATATATGGGTCATTGAGTCCCTTCTTTATAGAGTTTGACATTGACCCTACTTTGACATTTTATCTATAGGGTCTATTGAGTCCATCCACGAAAGAAGTCATGGCGAATTTCGTCGAGAAGAAATAAGGGACGCCAGATGGGTACCGGGTATGAAAAACACGCAAATGTTAATAGATTGTATCAATAGTTTGTACTAATTGACCCCTTACTTAGAGGATTCTGGTTTCAACGCCTCTCATACAGTATCTAAATAGGGCCGAATTCTAACAACAGGCACAGTGTGAAGAAAATTCGCCGAACCGATTTCGAGAAATTCGCTGCTAGAGAAAGGAGGTCTAGTACAACATGAGTTTTGATATGGACCCTTCTTTAATATTTTATCTCTAGGAGCAGCGGGAAAGGTCCGTTCGCGAAAATAAAGCTTCCTACGGAGATGAAAATACAGACGTCAATAACGTTAAACCGAAGCCACTAACTGACCCGAAACTTTTCCAATTGGGTTAACTTATTTTGTTACCTTATTTTTTGACATTTATGTTTTCGTCGTTACTGCGTGTTTGTTTACTCAAGTGCTCACTCACTCGATGTCGTCGCCCTCCCTGCTGCTATGTTTATTATTCACAAATTTTATACAGACCTACACGATATCGCGAGCGAGGATCATGTAAATTTATTGTGATAAATCCGTGTGGGGTAGCTTGTGCTTTTGAAAAGAAATTTTTGAATCTAATCATATCCATATCCGCTGAACACCAAGTGTGATGAATGTTTCGCAGAGTATTTGTATCGACTCCATTAAACACAGCTAAAAGATTACAATTGTCTCTGATAACTTTAGGTATTTGTGTATATCGCTGAGTAACATATATAACATCTGTGTTTTTGTGTCTGCCTCGGGAAAATATCCGAGTGCATTTGATTGTTTGTCCAGCATCATATCATGATATACTCCGAGATTATTAATACGTCCATCGAGATCATCCACACATGGAGCTTCATCAATATCAGTGATAAAGTCAATAATATCATTATCATCTTCATCTTCATCCAACGACTTCGCTTCTTCTTTAAAATCTTTAAGCACATCGTAGCATCGCTGATCATCTACGGATGGTGCCACCAAACACAACTTATCCCACTTGAGCCATCTCATTATCAGATTAAGCAATAATTGCGTCTTACCAGACCCAGATGGGCCTATTATAATTGTTCTGATAGAATTTGGTAGCGCTGCATGATGCTTGATTGGCTCCTGCTTTCGTGTAGCTGAGAAGTCTGTAACATCCATATACAAATATATAATAAATAATATGAATTTGTATTGTGTTCGATGCTGAGCATCCACTCCCACCAGTGGATTAACAACAATAATAACAAAAAATAAAAAGCGTGCGCTTACAGGCAAGTGTGTAGAATGTGGTAAAAACAAATACAGATTTATTTCGTTTCGTACGAAGACAGGCGGTGATATCGCTGCTTCACTGGGAAAATTACCAGGGACTCCATGGGCTAAATACCCAGGAGAAAAATATCTTCCTGAATATAATTATTGTGGTCCTGGAACCCGACTTGATATCCGACTTGACGAACGAGACCAACCAAGACCCGAAGAGTATCCAATAATGCGATTGATCAAGCATGCCACATTCATGATGTTGCGTATAAAAATAAAGATTTACAACAACGACATATTGCAGATGTGAAGTTGATTCACTCGTTAAATTCCATAAAAGTAAATTACTCAGAGAAAAACTTGCTAGTTTCCTAGTAAAATCTGCGATGAAAGTAAACTGGTGCTAGGGACTGGTAATTAATCATAGATAACTATTATGATGGAATCGATTTATTATAGCCCAAGAGGATATTGGAGGGGCAGAGCAGCGATTGGTAAACTTGCTGAAGCAGCAAATGTCACACGTTCTGTTGCTAAAGATTGGTTAACACGACAGGCAATATGACAAATTTATCTACCACCGCCTAAAAGAATTCAGTAATTGATGTCAGTGTTCCCAATGAAGTTCATCCGGCAGAAATTTTATTTTTACCACATGATGCTATTAAAACACGTAGACGTCAATCATGCACATACAAATACGCGTTGACTGTCGTTGACGTTGCAAGTAGATATAAAGAAGCAGAACCACTATCAAGAAAAACAGCAACTGAAGTTGCATCTGCTCTTGAACGAATTTATCAACGAGGATCCGGACCACAAGGTAGTCTACGATGGCCACAGCTACTACAGGTTGATCCTGGCAAAGAATTTCTTGGTGCAGTATCATCTCTGATGAAAAAACGTAATGTCAAAATCAGACGATGACATACCGCAATTCAACGTGATCAGGCAGTCGTTGAACGATTTAATTGAAGACTTGCTGATAGATTATTTGGATATCAATATGCAAAGAAAATATCCACAGATAAAAGATCTCGTGAATGGATTGGAAGACTACCAAGTGTGATAGCTGCGTTAAATAAAGAAATTGCTCGTGCAACTTCCACGAAACCCATCAGCGCGATCACAAAAAAAAACATATACCAATACAAAGACGTGACTCTTCTTCAAAACAACCAGTGCCAGGTAATGTAACTGTAAGATATTTATATGAACCTGGTGAACTTGAGGGTGGTAAAGAAAAGAGCAATTGATCCTATTTGGAGTGTGACCACGCATAAAATTTTCAGCGTGGTAAGATCCACGGGTAGACCCGTAATTTACAGACTAGATTCAACTGCTCCTCAGCGTGGATTTGTACGCGAACAATTACAAGTAATTCCTGAAGATACGCAATTACCACCGCCTTCACTTCTGTAAAAGCAGAACACCAACACCCCTACGTCGATTACACTCAAGACAGGTCAACATCACATTTTCGCGTGTGTGACCGAGATTACTATTAATTCTATCCACGGTAAATTGTATTGGATCATTATTTGAATACTGTCATAACATTACTGTATTAAAACTTGCACAATTCTTATTCTGTCGTTCTTCAGTGTCATAATAAACTCAACGTCGATGTCAAAATCACGTTTATTTTTTATTTTTTTTGTCAGATTGCCGATAACCAGCTTATTTCTTCTCGACAACTTTGTTGTTGACTTCAGTATCGATAGTGATAATTTCATCGATCATCATACGATCCATTATAACCCTTCGTAACTGAGATATTCTTCTGACTATCGACACTGCTAGATAAACTAAATTCGACCATTCGACCCTATCATCGACAATCCAGATATTTGTATCAGAAATAGTTAAACCCTGCGATGAATGAATCGTTATTGCGTATCCTAGCGTCCACGGAGATTCCTCCATCGTTAATGCACTTTCAGCGGCATTCACATCAACAACAACAATATCATTAAGAACGAGGTTTTTTTTCTTTTACATTCGTTCCTGGAATATCAGCCTTAATATTTTGTTTTCGTGTATCTGCTGGGCGATAACACAATGGAACTGGTAACTCTGAAAACGTTTCTTTATGTAACAGAAATAATTTTTACCGAAGCATATCACGAATTATCTTCCTACTTGCAACTTTCAAATCATCAGGTTTCCATAAATTCCAAAAATCATTCATCGTAGTCTCTGGAATTACTTCACGCATTATTTCACATTGAATTTTATCTGGCTGCAGTCTGATTAATCTTTTAAATTCTTTCAGTTGTTCATCAATAGCTCAATGATTGTAAGTTATCACCTTATAATAATCTACGAACTTTTTCAGCCATTCGTGCGGTGATGATCCAACAAAAGGAGGTGGTTGACCATGATTACCACACATGATAACAGCAGTATTTCTCGTTAACAACCAATCAAGAAATATTTTTAATACTTCCAACGATACCGTACATATTTCATCCCAGATAATAATCTTAGAAATATTTTTCTCACCTATTCGTTGTAAAGTCCATTCATCTCCTTTCCATCGAAAGAAACTATGATACGTACATGAATTAACTCCTCGTTCGTTCATTTCTCCGGCGAGTCTATGTGTGGGTGTCAAAACAACCATATCAAAATTTTTAAATAATTCAATCGCACGTGTTGTTTTACCAGAAGCTCCAGGTCCACTGAGGTAAACAGTCTTGTGTCTGGTCACGGGATCATATGCAGATGTCGCCGATGATAATTTCGATAAATGATTATTTTTACAATAATTATTCTCGGAAATATAATCAGCAGATTCAGAATAAATAAGTAACATTTTTCGTGTTATTCTCCATTCGCCCCATGATGCATCATTTCCAATTTTAAACTGTCTCAGTGATTCCGTGTATTTTTATTGATATAAAATGAATCAGTTGCAACTCTGACTGCGGTATCAGTAAATCTATTTATCATCGATAATAAATTTATCGAAACATACGCGAACATCGAAGATCTTAAATGAGTGAACTGTGGTGATTCACCTTCAGTGTAGCTCACGATTGTACCTAATTTAGTTCCATCAGATAAATAAGCATTTTCTCGACTTATAAAAATGTTTCTTGCGGTTGAATCGGCAATTATAAAATCGAGTTCAGCATCATTGATGATTAGTCTACAACAATGTCGTCTATGATCATATGATCCTCCTTGTGTAAATTTACCAATTATTTTTCTGCCGAGATCTTTTGCGAGTTTATTCTCAAAATCAGTTATATCAGGATTTTCATCATCAGAATATTTCTTCTGCTATGGTAACCAAACTTGTTTCTGCGGACGATATGATATAATTGCTTCACTGAGCGTCGATGACATCAAAATTCCCTTATCAAGCATATGTCTAACTAAAACTATTGGACCCCAACATTTTTCTGAAAAATGTCTCTCAAACCAAACATAAACAACCGGATGGAGATTCCGTGCTAACTCAAATGACACAATGCATTCAAATCCGGTCAAAATCTGGTAAGGGCCATTTAGCGCAACTCTTGTCATCTCAAGTGTTTTATGTCCAAATCTTTTGAGATATTCAGAACAATCTCGTATCCAAGAAAACTTCCAGGATAACATGCAACCATATCAACTGATATAACATCTTTATAACCGTATTTAGTATTCCATAATCCGCTATGTCCGTATTCGATACAGCTGGGTTGGATATCTTTCAAGAAATTCTAATCGTGTTGGTTTCCATGAATTTCTCTTCTGAGCAGCATGTGCAGCGACTGATGGAACGGTAAAACAATTACTGAGTAATAGTTGGACAGTGATTTCATCACCGCCATCAGCGCCGATTTCATAGGTGTTCTTTTATTTCAACGCAAGAGTTTTCATTTCGTAGTGTAGAGATTCTGTACGATAAATATCTTCATTAGGCCGTACAAACTGATCATAGCAATTTTTATCGCCCTTCACAGATTCTGAACTCTGAAATAACCACACAGATACAGGGGCACTCTTACTGATATTTCTAATAACATCGAACATATCGCCGCTATAGAATTTAACAGTTCGATCTCGTGGAAATATTGTTATGTCCGAAGTCCACGAGTGTGCATTATGATCGATAATCTCTATCGAAGCTCCATTTTTTTATATTTCGATTCGTATAAAATCTCTCTGGTTAATATCTTCACTCTCATTGGAAATTTTAAATTTTTTTCCAGTTCAGCAACGTCGCTGATAGACGCTCCAGTATCTTTAACTGTTTCTGCCCACTCTTTTATTTTTTTACGCCTTAGATCCGTTAAACCGTTTCCTCATTTCGCATTTGTGAATGTTCTGTAACTCGATCAGCAACACAATTTAAATGACAAAAGTCACCACGAGAAATTTTCATCGGTAGAAGTTTATCGACCTTAGGTTTATCATTCAGTGGATATATCGCATAAACAACTGCCGTTACAGGATACGCTCGTTCATAATAAGGTCTATCAATTCCAGTCAGTATTCCTGATTTTGAATTTTTATTTAACGTGACAATATTTCCAGTGTGGCCCTGACGAGAAATAACGCGAAATGGATGACGTTTGTCACGGATAATCCATGTGTCGTCGTCGGTCGCTATGATAAATTTTATTCTAAAAATATATTTTCGTGCAGCGTCGAGATAATTGATAATTGTTGCTACTCCTTCATTCATTGTAGCTGGTTTTAATCAGGAGCATTTCTGCAAATTCCTGATCTGATATTATTCCATCATTGAGTCCTGATGATATCAGCGATGATAATTTGGCGTGTGTGTGTGTTGCCGACAAGAGTAACATTTGATATTCATGTAATTTATCAGCGGCACACGTAGATATCTTTTTTGCAATTATATTAAGAATACCAGCAACACCGGTTATAACTTCAACACCAATTCCTATTACTGGTGCTATTATGTATGCGGCTGATAATGATCCGATTATAGTTGCTGTTCCAGCGACTACGGCAGATGCAGAATAAAGTTATGTCAGTAACAACGATACGTCTACGATATTTTTTTATTTTTGCTGTATACTCGTCAATGATATTTTTCAGTTGGGTCTGTAACAAACACACTTGTTCGTATCTGTATTTGTTTACAAAATTTAGATCTGACTTTTATCAAATCATATACTCTAAAGTATTAAGTAATCAATTGAGGTGTTTCAGCGACAAATTCCAGACACCACCAGTAAGACGCTGCGGTTAATTTTTTATCAGATGGTACGAATTATGTCGATCCACGTAATATTGCTCGTCTTTAAAACACCGTATTTATCCTGAAAAATAACAACTTCATCCCGGTCAACTCCAGAGAGGTTCATAATATCAGCAAAATCATCTCTGGTAGCGTACTTTGATAAATCAATATCATCTTGTTTCTTGTTGTCTTTGATAGAGGATCTTCCATAAATATCGACCATTATACGATTAGCGATTATTTAAAACAGAACTCATGTACGTATGTACAACTATATGAGGTGCATCGGAAGATTTTGAAATAGCATCGAGTACAGCAAGTGATTCACGGCCACATATTGGAGGATCATTTATTGTTTGTGTCGGTATTGTTGAATACCATACGGGAATACTTTGCATGTTGCTGACATATTGTAACAATTCCTTCGGTGGTACCAGTCCATACGAATCAAAATAAATAATTCCACGTGGATCAATCGCGTATGCAACCCAGTGAGTACCAGGACCAGAACTTCCATCGAGATTGATGATACCGGTTTCAACACGATTTGGTTGTTTTGGTAATTGATCGCGCATAAAAAACACCTCTGAAGTTTTTTATATTTAATCGTTCAGCAGCATCAAGTAAATCAAAATTGGACATGGGAAGTATTAACGATGTGTTCCGGGCAGTCTTAGACCTTTTGCGAACCATGAACGACGGGTTCCTGGCATTCTTAGTCCTTCACCCCTTTTTTTAGATAATTTTTCCTCGACTCGTTACGTGATTGTATCGCTGGTTTCGCTCGTAAAAGGGCTCTTTGTTGCAATGCTGGTGGTATCAATGTTGGTATTATTTCTTTTGCGCTTTGTTGTATGATTGGCGTTATTTACCGAATGAATTCATCCTAGGGGAAGGAGTGCATCCACAAATAAACTCCTGACGAATTTCGTCATATAGTAAGAGCAAAATAAGAGGTGTCTGACGGGTACCGGGTGCGAAAAATACTTAAATATTCATAGATTGCATCAATAGTTTGTACTAATGGAACCTCCACTTACATGATTTTGATTTAAACGCCTCTTGGACATCATCTAGCCTGGAACCCGTTCTAACAGCAGGAAAATACAGAGAAAAATTGGTCCAGCTAAATTTGAGAAATTTGCGGCTAGATAATGGAGATAGAGTACAACACATGCCATAAGATTATATTTACGTTACATTGGGGACACTACGTTATCTTTTCGTTGAGTTTTGACATAGATACTTCTTTGATATTTTATATCTCGGGGATAGAGACCACACACAGAGGAAGTCCTGATGAATTTCATCGAAAGGAACAGCGAAGCAAGGGGTGCCCTTTGGGTACCTGATATGAAAAACACGCAAATGTTAATAGATTGTATCACTAGTTTGTACTGATTGTACTCCAACTTAGCGGATTTTGATTTCAACGTCTCTTGGACAGTATCTAAATAGGGACCCGTTCTTACCGTATGAAAGGTGTAAAGAAACTTCTTCGAGCCAATTTCGAGAAATTCGCAATAGGAGAAAAATGGTCGAGTACAACACATGCCGTCAGAAGATGACATCATACCTAATCAGTTAGGCCATTACATACCATCTTAGGAGTTTTGACATGGACCAATCTTTGATATTTTATCTCTAGGGAGTAGATCCATCCACGATGGAGGCCCTGACGAATTTCATCAAGGTGGAAACGACCAAATAAGGGATGTCTGATGGGTATCGGGTATGAAAACCACGCAAATGTTAGATTGTATCACTAGTTTGTACTGATTGTTCTCCAATTTAGAGGATTTTTATTTCAACGTCTCTCAGACATTATCTAGTTAGGGACCCGTTCTAACAGTAATCAAGGTTTGAATAAATTCGTAGAGCCAATTCGAGAAACTAGCGGTTAGATAAAGGAAGTCGAGCAGAACACATGCTGTAAGATTATATCTTACGTTGACATTTGGGCCATTACGTAACCTTTTCAGTGAGTTTTGATATAGAACCTTCTTTGATATTTTACTTCTAGGGGATAGCGACCACCAACGACGGAAGTTCTGATGTATTTCGTTGAGAGGAAACAGCGTAATAAAGGAAGCCCTATATGGGCCGTGTATGAAATACACGCAAATGTTAATAGATTGTATCACTAGTTTGTACAAAGAGTACTCCAACTTAGATGATTTTGATTTTAGTGTCTCTTGGTCTGTATTTAAACGGGGACCCGTTCCAACAGTAGGAAAAGTTTGAAGAAAATTCAAGTAGCTGATTTTGAGAAATTTTCGGCTAGATAGGGGAAGTCGAGGACAACGCTTGCCGTCAGAAGATGAGATCATACATATATTGTTGGGTCATTACGTCCCCTCTTAAGAGTTTTGACATGGACCTTTCTTTGATAGTTGATCTCTAGGGGATAGAGTCCATCGACGAGGGGAATTCGTCACGAGATAGGAACGAAATAAGGGCCGAACGGTAAGTACCGGGTATGAAAAACACGCAAATGTTAATTGATTGTATCACTAGTTTGTACTGATTGTGCTCCAACTTAGAGGATTTTGATATCAACTTCTCTTGGACAGTATTAAATTAACGACCCGTTCTAACAGTTAGAAAGTTTTGAAGAAAATTCGTCGAGCCGATTTCAAGAAATTAGCGGCTATATAAAAGAAGTCGAGCAGAACACATGCCTTAAGATTATATCGTACGTTTACTATTGGGCCATTACGTCACCTCTTTGTACTGTTTTGACATGGACCCTTCTTTGATATTCTGTATGTAGAGGGGAGAGTTCACCTACGAAGGATATGTTGACGTTTTTCGTCGAGAGGAAACAGTGAAATAAATGGCGCCTTATGTGTCCCGGGTATGAAAAACACGCAAATATTAATAGATGGTATCTATGGTTTTTACTAATTGTACTCCATCTCAGAGGACTTTGATTTCAACATCTCCTGGATAACGTCTAATTAGTGATCCGTTCTAAAAGTAGTAAAAATTAGAAGAGATTTCGTAGAGCCAATTTCGAGAAATTCGTGACTAGATGAAGGAGGTCAAGTACAATGCATGCCGTAAGAAGATGATATTTGATGTATTCAGTTAGACTTTTACTTCCCGTCTTAAGAGCTTTGACATGGGCCCGTTATTTGATATGTTATCTCTAGGGGATAGAGTCCATCCACGATGGAAGTCCTGACGAATTTCATCGAGAGGAAACATGGAAATAAGAGGCGTCCTATGGGTACTGGGTATGAAAAAAAAACCTCTTAGATTGTAACATATTTGTATCAATAGTTTGTACTAATTGAGTTTCTACTCAGAGGATTTTGATTTCAACGCCTCTTTGACATTATCTAGTTATGGACCCGTTCTTACAGTTCGAGAAATTTAAAGAAAATTAGTCGAATCCATTTCGAGAAATTCGCGGCTAGATAGAAGTAGTCGGGGACAACACATACCATAAGAAGATTATATCTTAAGAACACAGTTGGGCCATCACGTCCCCTCTTTAGAGTTTTGACATGGACCCTTCTATAATATTCTATTTTTAGGGGATAGAATACATCTATAAAGGAAGTTCTTACGAATTCCGTCGAGAGGAATCAGCGATATAAGGAGGAGTAGGCTATACGAACCGGGTATGAAAAAGCGCGACAAGAAGCCAGAAATAAGACGGTATCCCGCTGGGGTAGAAATCTGTCACACTCTAAAGCACCAGTCCTCAGAGACATTCAGCAGGGTATCACTCCAAAAACAAAGACCTATACTAAAGAACCCGAGATAGCTAGACTTTGTGTAATGTAGCCAAGGGAGTTTCTGCTACAATAATTTGACCCAATCATAAACATACTTAGATGATTTTTATTTCAACGGTTCCTCGGCGGTTTTATAGGTAGTTATGTGTTCCAACGGTAGGCAAAGTTTAGATAAAATTCGATGAGCTGATTTAGAGACACTTACGGCTATACAAATGGGGTCGGGTAAAACACATGCCGTAAGAATATTTTACATTATCTATACAGTTGGGAAATTATGTAACCCCTTTAAAGAGCTTTAACATGGACCGTTCATTGATATTTTATCTCTAGGAGATAGAGTCCACCTACGAAATAAGTCCTGACGAATTTAGTGGAGACGAAACAGCGAAATAAGGGGCGCCTTAAGGAGTATCGGCTATGAAAAACACTCAAATGATAATAAAGTGTATCAATAGTTTGTACTCATGGAACCCTTACTTAGAGGATATTGATATCAACGTCTCTTAAACAATATTGAAATAAGTCCCCTTTCTAACAGCAGAAAAAGTTTAAAGAAAATTCGTCGAGCCGATTTCGAGAAACTCGCGACTAGATAAAGGAAGTCGAGCAGAACACATGCCGTAAGATTATATCGTACATTTAAATTTGGGCCATTACGTCCACTGTTTATACATGAATCCTTCAATGATATTTTATCTTTATGACAGAGAGTCCACCTACGAAGGAAGTCCTGCCGAATTTCGTGGAGACGAAACAGCCAAATAAGGGGCGCCTTAGGAGGAAGCGGCTATAAAAAACACGCAAATCTTAATAAACTGTATCAATAGTTTGTACTCATGGAACCCTTACTTAGAGGATTTTGATTTCAATGCCTCTTATACAGTATGGAAATAAAGCCCCTTTCTAAAATCAGAAAAAGTGTAAAGAAACTTCGTCGAGCCGATTTCGAGAAACTCGTGACTAAATCAATGAAGTCGAGCAGAACACATGCCGTAAGATTATATCTTATGTTTATATTTGGGCCGTTAAATCCACTCTTTATACAGTCTTTACTAAACGACTACGCCTGCCCTTAGTAGGAGTGAAAAAAAATCTACGTCAGAGAATTTTGGTCTACTGGCGGTCTCGGTGAACACAATAAGGTCATTCATGTCTATGGCGTCGTAATGACTTGTGCAATTCCATAGGTCATCATTTCTCACGAGGTTCGCCAGAGCGCTTAGGAGGGAGTCGTGTGTATCTCTGCGAGCGTCTGAAGCTGTTCACCAGTATGGCTTACATGCAGTGATAGGACCTGTTTCAATTAACAGCTGCGCAAAAGCAACGCCGTCTACATCAGCACACCAGGCTTCAGTCGTTGTCGAGCGCAATTAGCATCGCAATCGGCCCGTCAGACATTTTCTGAACAGAGAGTAGTAGCCGATGCCGCGGGCAAGTCAGAGGCACGCGACCATCCCCAAGAGCCAAAATTTTCCAATGGGTCACTCAGTTTTGCGAGTTGCCGAGGTTGAAAATGCCGACCTTTGTACACTTCGCCATGGCAGACGCGCTAGCTCGTCGCGCAGGCAGACGCCGAAGAAGTGTTTTCGGAGCCGGAGTTGGTTAAAGTTGGAGAATGTGCTCGCCATTGCCCCAGGTCCTTGCCTCCAACTCTGTGGTTGATGGATTTTAGGGCCATCCCAGCTAAAGCGCCTAGTGGCAGCCTTGAAGGTAGCTAACTGTGTCTCGTTCACCGTCGCCCTGGCAGCAATAGCCAAAGACGTGAGACGAGCAAGTAGGAGAATCGTGAAAGATACCGAATTCTCTGCGATCGAAGACGGCATGGAAAATTGCTTTGTAGGCCACCAGTATGCGCATGTCCAGGTTGGCCCTCAACATTATTAGATGCTAGAGCTGGACCGCAGCTTGTCACCCCGGCCAACCTTCCAGGCTGCGAGTTTCTCCAACTGTTAGAGGGTGAGGACTTCAAAATGTCTTTTTGTAGGACATCACATACATATATGTGCCATGGGTGGACATCAAATCTTTCTTTGCGATATGTCGATACTGTATAAGAAGCATTGAAATCAAAATTCTGTAAGTAAGGGTTCCATGGGAACAAACTATGGATACAGTTGATTAACATTTGCGTGATTTTTAAAGCCGGTACCCCTAAGGCGCCCCTAATTTCGCTTTTTCGTCTTCACGAAATTCGGCAGGACTTCCTTCGTAGGTGGACTCTATCTCCTAGAAATAAAATATCAATGAACGTTTGATTATAAAGAGTAGAGGTGATGGCCCAAATGTAACCGTACGATATAATCTTACGGCATGTGTTCTGCTCGACTTGCTTTATTTAGTCACGAGTTTCTCAAAATTGGCTCGACGAATTTTCTTTAAACTTCTTCTGCTGTTAGAAAGTGGTCTTATGTCGATACTACATAAGAGGCATTGAAATCTAAATTCTCTAAGTAAGGGTTCCATGGGAACAAACTATGGATACAGTTGATTAATATTTGCGTGATTTTCAAAGCCGGTACCCCTAAGGCGCCCCTAATTTCGCTGTTTCGTCTGCACGAAATTCGGCAGGACTTCCTTCGTAGGTGGAGTCTATCTCCTAGAAATAAAATATCAATGAAGGGTTCATTATGAAGAGTAGATACTGTAACATTTGCGTGTTTTTCATAGCCGGTATCTCTAAGGTGCCCCTAATTTCGCTGTTTACACTACAAGGTCATAAATAGATGGTTTCTCCTTATTACATTTACTTAAGGTACCTGTAGTATTTCACGCCTTGAAAATATACAACTGGAACACCACGTACTCGGAAGTATTTCACCTATGCTACCTCGGGCCAGTCAAATCATTCTTTTAAGCCTCATTTCGCCTGTAACCTTGAACCATATCTACCATCATAGGAACAGTACAAACCGTCTCCAGACAACGGAACCGTCCCTTCTCAATTACTCTATTGTACAATTTACCAGTCACACATCACAAATACTGCACATGGACTCAGTCTTTCGATATAGTTAGGTTTTAATAAGGACTATTCAGCTCCAGAGACACTTTAAGACTCTGACCTGAACTCACTATAAAATTAAACCATGCCATCCTGGAATCTCAACAAAACTGCAATCTTTGACGTTTGCCCCAATTGGTTAATTAGTCGGGCTGAGGACACCGACTTCCCAAAATCAAACAAGTGATCACTAAAATCTATGAAATCCTTAAAATGGAGAGCTATATGCAAATGGCGGATACTCCAAAATTTATTACAACATCAAGGATGGGTCTGTGTAAAAACTGTATAAAGTTGGGACTTATTAGCCCAAATGTACACGTAATATAATGTCTTACGTCGTGTGTTGTGCTCTACTAACTTTATCTAGCCAAGAATTTCTCGAAATTGGCTCGACGTTTTTTCTTCCACTTTTTCCTACTGTTATTTAGATAATATCCAAGAGGCGTTGTAATCAAAATCCTCTTAGTAGAGGTTCAATTAGTGATACACAATTTTGATACAATCTATAACATTTTAGTATTGTTCATACCCGGTACCCATCATTGTTAATTATCGACGTTATTCGTCAGGACTTCCTTCGTGGGTGGACTCTATCGCACAGAGATAAAATATCAGAGAATGTCCATTGTCAGAACTCTTTAAAGAGGAAACATACAGGCCCATCTATAAGGTATAATCTTCTTCTGATCGCATGTGTTGTGCACGACCTCTTTCATCTAACCGCGAATTCGTCGAAATCGTCTCGACGAGTTTCTTCTAAGGTTTCCTACTGTTATGATCGATTACTCTTTACGGACTTTCAAGCAGGGGTTGAAATCAAAATTCTCTGAGTTAGGGTTCAAGCATCGCAAAGTGTGGCTGCAATCTGTTAACTAGATATTGTCCAAGAGGCGTTGAAATCAATATCTTCCGGTTAGGGGGTCCATAATTACAATTTTTTCAATCGATCCAAATTGTGCGTCTTTTTCATACCTGGTGCTCGTAGGTTGGTCCTTTTTTCGCTGATTCCTCTCGATGAGATTTCGTGGCTCGACACTGTCCCCTAGAGATAAAATGTCAGAGAAAGGTCCATGTCAAAACTCGTTAAAGAGGAGAGGTATTGGCCCACCTGCAGAAGTAAGATATATTCTCGCCTCCTCCCTTTATATAACCCCAATTTCTGAAAGTCGGTTAAACGAATTTTTTTAATGACTTTGGCTTCTGTTGGAACAGATTCCTGAATAGAAACTATCCATCAGACGTTTCAATCAACATCGTTTAGGTACGGGTTTAATTCGTACTAAGTATTCATGGATTTGATCACACTGAGCGTGTTTCATACACCTACCCGTATACTTGTTTACCCAGTTCAAAGGGCAAAAAAGACAACAGTCGATGTCAACTGAAGGCTTCCTAAAGCGGTAGATACTTGAAATAATTCTTCTCTAAGCACATTATGAACACAAAAGAGAAATCTTCAATTTCACACTTGTATGTTTTTTTTGTTGTTTCACGTTTACTTGAGTCATTAGTAAGCTTTTCGAATCCGAAAACTATTAGTTCGCGTCTTGCACAGCAGGATGCGACCCAAACACCTAACACAACTAATTAATCGTATCTCAAATTACTAATTATGTATACCCACCAATATCCTAACACCTTCCTACACATAGTCCGGGATTTGTCTCCAGTCAGCTTTATATAGCTGGCACCAAAGAACACTCGTAATTCTCTAACTGGGTTAGAACAACACCAATGCATGCCCTGAAGGGCTTTTAATCTTCAATAAGTAAGTTATAACCAATTACTTATTGAATTGTGAATAAAGAATGAATAGCCAAATGGATTTTAATAACGAATAAGTAACCAAATGTATGTAGAAATAGTTGAATCGGGAATAAGTAACTGGCTTCTTATTCCTTATTCAATCGGTAACTGGTTACTTATTCCTTATTCAATCGGGAATAAGGAATAAGGAATAAGTAACCAACTTGACGTCAATTCTCTAAATGTTGAATTATTGCTGGCTAGAAAAGAATGATCAGGATGCTAGACAGGTTTATTTTAGTAATTATTTCTAAGACATTATTACTGGCATGATGCATATGGATGTTACAGAGGATTATATTTACATAGGCATCTTTAAATATTGGTAGGAACTACTAGAGGATATATTTTATCCAGGACAATCTTCTTTATTCTCCATCTTGAGGCGCTAGGCGAGAGCAGTTGAGTCCTCTCCCCCATTCTCTCACCCCCACCCCCACCCCCCCCCATATATATATATATATATATATATATATATATATATATATATATATATATATATATATATAGAGAGAGAGAGAGAGAGAGAGAGAGAGAGAGACAGACAGACAGACAGACAGACAGACATATACGAAATGATCAACAGGTTTGTATATAGGTATAGTATGGAGAACTATAATATTCCAATATTTGAATTCCATTTATCGTCGGATCCCGCGCAGTGATGCAGAAAAAAATGAACTATGGTAATCACCCTGTCTCTCTATCCATGTTATGATGTAGCTTCTTCCAAAAAATGTGGGAAGGTGGGGTGGGATGCGGACTGGGGTTGGGTAGGCGCTGGGGGTCTACCAAAATCATTTTAATGAACAGGAGAAATTTCTCATCATGTCTTGAAAAGGTAGTCCTTCCATTTGAAAGAGGGGGTATGAAGATCTGTTATTTTTACTCAAATTATGTAATAACGAATGTTTCCTTATTGTAATATTTAGTCAGAAAAATATTTATTTCTGAAATTATGCTATTCTAACTTTTGTTACGATATTAGACTATAATCTACATTTTCTACAATTACAAAGCATAAATTGTGTGTAGAAGTTGTATGTTATTAAAGAACTTAAATCACTATTTTTACCTACTACCACACGATACGTTTCAAGATCCTAGTAAATTTGTTGTCTGTAAATTCTTGATTTTGAAAGCCATGCTCTTTCTTTCTTTAAGTAACACTCAAATCCCGAACCGGAAATTGCATACCCAGTCAGTGATATTTTCGTAGTTTGCACTGATATTTTCTTTTTAAGGATGCTGGGGGCCATGTTAGAAGATTTGCCAGATCGGAAAAGTTGCCCGATGTCAAAAGGGTATCAGATTTATTCCTTTAAGTTTTCCTCCACTGCATAAGCCTGTAAGAATGTTCAACAAAGAAAATAGACTGACTAATTAAATTATTTTACTCAGAAAGCAGATGAAATTTAATTAGCCAAGAGAATAAATATTGTGCAGGTTAGTCTAAACGAGTTCTCATGGTAAATTTTACGAGGCATGTTTTGTTAAAACTTGCTAACGAATCACTATGGTATGATTTGGACATGCCTTTAACTTGCTCTGCTTGACGTATTAAGTTATTAATGTAACTACAATAGTGACGTATGCAAATATGTTTTAAACCTAATCTTTAAATTAGCATGCAGTTGGTAGGACAAAGTATTGCTACAAAGATGATGATTGGAAATGTATATGCACATCAACGGTTCGGCTTCCTTTGTCTATGCTAGCAACATCTACAACGGTTAACGCGTATTGGTATGTACCAACACTACGTACCCGTTCTTGTGGGAGAAGCAAAAGATCAGCCTAGTGAATAACGTCTCACGTCAAAAACATGCACGGAAAAGGTTCCTTAGCACGGGTAAGTAAATCTGCCAAACGCTTTTTTGGCTTGAAACGCTCTGGCTACACCAACAATAACTTTTGCAGCGCTCGCAATTTTTCTAATGGCTAATTCACCTTTCTAATAACCGCGCGGACAATAGTATATCGCGGACATACTCTGCTCGGAATCCATGTTTGTTAAACCTAGGCTTTGCCTACAATTAATGGACTTTGTCCATCGAGTGAAATCTTAGCCTTCATGTCTCCCGGTGATTCTTTCTCCGATGGCCTTTCCTACGATCATGGATGAGATCCACGTCGGTGTGTTGATGTGCACAAAGATCATTTGATGTTTTATACACGAGATCATCTCACAAACATAAATTTGTTTGCACCAAACGTGACGCAAATTACAAAGATTCTGTTTCAATACTTTTCACATTTACAATATCGGGGATGTTGGTTGCCGGAGATGAAATTCAGTTTGAAGGATTCGGTGTCTATCTGGACGGATATTTAATCATCTTTAGCTTTTGTGTTTAAGATTTGTCATTACATATACATGATAAACCCTGAACAGTGACGAGATGACGATCTTGATGATGTATTGGGGTATGCGCCAACATCGATGGTGACTTTGCGCCGCTTGTAGGGAAACATTGGCCCCAAAGAGGGCTAACAAACCCGCGTACACATTCAAATATAATCTACGCAAGAACCTTATAGAAATCGACAGTTGGGGCCACCCTAATGTACCAATACGATCAGCTTGGAATCATCACATTAGCATGTAAATTCACCCGGTCCCTGACCACGCAGTCGGATGGAAAAACATCGAGTGATTGCTTCTACCATGTAAAGTGGAATTCACCGGTGATTCCACTGCAATAAAATTCTCCGTCATTTTTGTGGAGCCATCGTTGAATCAACTAAGAAGAGAAAAATCTCGACTGTTATTCAACAAGGAAAACCTTGTCAGTTTAACAGTTCCTGGACAAAGACGATCGCTGAATGTACAAAGCAAGGGTGTAATCAGTGTATATCTACGCAAACCTGGAGCATGTACACAGTTGTCTGAGACATAAGTATTCCCCAGGAAACAATTTTCTTGATTGTATGACAGTTGTACCAGTGAAGAAAATTATTGAGTGTAAGCGTGCGTGCGTCTTGCACTGGACAGGGACTGCCTGTCATACAATTATATTTCGAGGTGACAATATTAATAAGAAGAACTGTGATGGACCTTTCATGAAAAGAATTTTGACCAAAAGTGTAACACAGCTGTTAAAATTATTTCGTTACGATGACATCATCGAGAACATATTTATTCGGAAAATCTCGCGGCGGCACAAAGCATTCTCGATACAAATAGTAAATTATACTAGATAGCATTCAATACAGAACCAAAACAGATAATTGGATAAAATGCGGAAAACAGTCAATTAAACGTCTCGCACGGACCTATGCTTTTGTCCATGCAAGGACCGTGTTTGTGTGAGTGCAATCGCACGTTTTGCACTCGCGTTAACAAAATGGGTAAAATCATCAGATAACGAAGGCGCTGACCCAGAAAAGTAACAGCGGTCTCGAATGCTCAGTATAAACAATTGCATTGAATTGAACTTATCTTTATTCATTTTTAATTCTATTCATACAGTAAAGCTTAAAGATTTCAAAGTGTAAATGAGTGGGTATGTAATGAATACAAAATCTCATTTTATTTCATGTTGGTGGAAAGAACTAGTAGGATTTTGCTTAAAAATATGTCTTGTCCTAGCGACTTCAACCTATTCGTGCACCATATCAAACTCGTTCTTTCCCTGACTCAGAACAAACTTGAATAAACTGTGTGAATGGATGAAGCCCTTTATTCCAAGTTGTTGCAACGGACGTACACAAGGTAGTATAAAATGCAAAGAATGGCTTACTGTCAGGTTTCCAAGTTTTTTACACTTCAGAAAATATCAAAGGTTATAGTTCAGCATTTCAGGGCATGGAAATAAACACTTGTTTGAGAAGAAAAAAGTCATCTAGAAAGAAACTCAACAGTTCAGGAGTATAGTTGTATTATACTCGGTTTTCAAGCCCTGAATTGTCTGTACCCCACCACACCGCCCACGTACGCCAAATTCTTGACTTAGTTAACGAATATGATACGGAGCTTTATGACGATGTCTTCATAGCTGATGTATTAGGGACATATTAGTATTAAAACATCATGTAAATTCTTACGTCAGAATGAAAATATATATCCGCATTTGTAACCAGATAGGGGAAAGGTAATGTTTACTTTCTTTTTTAGTTTAGCAGTTAATGAATATATACATTATAGTCCTTAGCTTACTCTTGCCCAGACAGAAGAAATTGGGATTAGCATCTCCTCTGTAAGCTTAATCAAACGAAAGTAAATCAATATGACTACTTCAGCTGAGAGATGCACCAGTTATCATGCTTGAACTGCAGAGATGCGTGTTGATGTGAGGACGTCATGCTGAAGGTTTATACAAGTATATTCCAACCTGAACAAATTGTAACTGAAAGGAACGGCATGGTAACAATATTACATCTGTCATGATTGTCAACAAAGCCCACCGTTTAGGTTCAAGATTTATATTCCATGTCGTCCTTGATGACCAGGGGGAGAAAAAGAATCAAGAAAATATTCAAACTGCAAACACTTGAGAAATTAAAGATGTTTGACCAGTAATATCTTGCCAAAATAAAACAATATACAATTAAATTCAAACTCATTGTTGAATTCTGAAGTATTGCACCAGGTACGCTTGAACTGCGCGGTAGAAGAAAAGTTAGTGTTACTAGATGCATGGAAAGTGCCGTACTTTATTGCTTAAAAATATAACAAAATCAGCCACATTTTTAACCTTTATGACATGTAAAACTCTGCCATAGGAAAGGTATAACCTTGCAAGAAGCCAGATGCATTCAGGAATAAGTTCTTGTGGAGTATGAAGTGTGGAAGTATAGTGGAATTTTTAGCTGATTTAATAAATGAATGTGTGCCTATTCCCCATTTAACTCACGCAAAGATTTTGCCCCTTTCGGACAGGAGAAGCCGTAGTAGTGCTTAACGAAATTGCTGGAGGAAACTTTTGTGTTGGATTCACAGATTTTGGAACAAACTAAACAAATTTTAAATAACAAAGATATTTGTAAATTTTGGATACATATTTGTTGCGTCTAACCTTAAACGGAGTCAGATTATGAGAGTGTGATCGTCTAGCGAAGTTCATAATGGCAAGGCAAATAAAGGCATACTGCTTAACTGTATTTACAGTGCGCATGACGGCGCATTGATCAGACAGAGAGGCTGATATGTATATTCTCTCGCTGACCCTCTACGGTGCAACGGAATGCTTTAGATGAAAAACGGCACAACACACACTCTGAAATTACATAACAGTCCGTGACTTTTATGAGATTTGTAAATTGACCATGGAAAATATGTTCTATAAACTGTCATATCTTTTCTTCCACAGAACGGTTGCAACATAACTTCACTTCTGGCTTGACACAACAAGAACGATGAAACATTTTTTAAAAGAACATCGAGCAACAAAAAAAGCTGTCCCCTCTTGCAAAATTAATGGGGCCAATGCACCGCTTCTGCTAATCATTCAAAACTAAAGTACAAGAACAAATTATGCACAGGCATTCATTTCAGACCATAAACTCAAAAGAGAAAGAAACGGGATCCAGTCAGTTTCCATCCTCTTAATGTGAAATTTATTTTGGAAATTATTGACATCTTTATCATTTCTTTAAGACCTTAAGCAAATTTCTGCTTGTTAGCAAGGATTATTTGAGTCAGTGGGTACAAATTACTCTTAAATGAGATATCAAGAACTTCTTAAACTATTGCCTCTTGTTTTAAAAGAAAATGTATGTTAAAAGTTTCTTACATAGTAGTTAAATCTTTAAGTTTGGATACTTTAATAGTTATAATTAAATGGAATATTTATCGTACTATTTTCACATGCTTTAACCTTGATTTCAGCGTTTCAACAGTATTCTCTAAAACAAAAAAAAATTTGTCCCAATAATCACTGATCATAGATGACGTTAAAAAATATACTTCTATCTTCTTTTATTTATCAGGACTTCATCGACCGACACTGCCCAAGCATATCGCAGGGAGAACGACTGCAAGGAAAAACGCGAAAGTATGCCGAACAGTGTGTGGACATTTTATGGTTCATGAGTATCCAACAGCCTCCCCTTCAACTAGAGTTCATTGATATAAGTACGGAGAAAAAGAAATTTGACGCAGATCGTTACAGAGCTTACACCAGATCAGGAAATTTTGTTGAATATTGTGTGTGGCCTGTTTTGCTTTTGTGTCATGATGGGCCGATTCTTACAAAAGGAATTGTTCAAGGATGCTGATAGGTTTGCTGCTTTGTATGAATCCAAATGAAAAATAGATTCGACGAACTTACACATAGCAAACTTGTCACAGACAACACCACTAACTCGACGTGGGGCAAATATATTTCAATGCGTCTGAGTGGAGAATCAAATTCATTTAAACGAATGCTTTGCAGTGTACGTGACAAATACGGGACGATCATATGTTAATAACAGAGTAATTTTCTTGAGAGAGGGTGATTAGTTTTATTATATAACTTGTTGTGTTTCTGCAGTAGAATCTTAACAAAGCGGTAGGTACTAGTAATAATATGTTTGAAGCCTTCTCAATACTGATATAGTAGATCTATGAGTTGTAAGTTTATTTTCATTAAGATTTAAATATATTCTAGAATAATACCTTCTTTAAATGAAAAATGAGTGCATTTCATTTATTTCCCGTTTAGGTCAGCGGCGTATTCCAAAGTGGTTGTAGGGGCAGTGACTCTTCGTTTAAGACAAAAGCCATAGAGGTATCAACTCAGTGCAGCAGAGAAATGCAATAGTTTGCTTTACTGCATACACCTATTCGGTTATTCCAATGTTGTTAAGAATGAAATACAAATAATATTACATTTTAAACACACCATTTTGTTACGACACCAATTTTTTAACTAGTACCGTAACACAATTTTGGCACAATCAATGTGGTTTAGAAAAAAATACTTAATGTCATTACATATATTCTACTTTAACTAGGACCATAAAACGCATTTTATATTCAGTAATTTGCAAACTTTCGCTTACAAGAAAATATAGGTATGAACTATGGAGAAACCTTATTGTACAATATGCGTGAAATTACTCTGACTCTTCAATAAATGCGTGTATATGTAACAGTTTTCAATATTCTGTATCAGTTTTGTTATGTTACTTTATTTTGAGTTACTTTATTAACCATAATTTCTTCCCAAAAGCACAAAATGTAGCGAAAAGCAATAGTTTTCTCCTTTTTTTTGGGAGTGAGGGTGGGAGGGGAATGTTAGTTGCAGATTATTTATATCATTTAGGTCATGGATCTGTATATTTTTCTTGATATTCACAACCTCAGTTGACTTTAAATGTTTAACATTAAATTCCTCACGTAAATGTTTAATAATCAACAAGAGGATATTAGTGTTGGCTTCCTCTTGTTGGGTCTCTGGGTTTTGGGACGAAGACCAAATGTTCGAAGTATCCGATTATTTATTTATTTATTTATTTATTGTTTGTTTGTTTGTTTGTTTGTTGTTTGTTTGTTTGTTTGTTTGTTTGTTTGTTTGTTTCCTTATCCCTTTGTCCAGTCAGACCTATAACGCTTCCAGTGTATCTGTACAGGCACTATAAAATCCCCATAAAACGTGAGAAAGATGTCAAAGAAGCAGATAAAATCAATTGTTTGGAGCCAATAATTGATATTTTCTTTTCTGGTCATGCATTTTATATTACCACACTGTTATTCACGAAATGGTTATCATTCCTACCCATTGATTCGTATTATATTCAAGTTTAAGTTCATAGGAATTTTATTTTAAATAAACACACCTTGGCAACTAATTTTGTGTCCCGTGATGAAATACGGACAATTCATAAGCGATTTATATTATTGATCTAACTTCTTCACTTCTTTGATCCAACTGTCTGCGTGATGGTTGCTGTAGATCTCACAGAGTCCTCCGATCAGATTGCTGTAACGGTTTGGATCCGGCAAGTCGGTGATGATATCTTTAATCAGGAATAATTGCTTAAATTCCTTTCAGTGACACGTTGATACCATCAATGTAGCCAGACACCTTAAACATGACACCTATTCGACAAGCTCTAAAGCTATCAATAATAAAACTGAGTAGACTTCAATAATTGACACTCTGCTCCAAAACATTCAAAGTCCCTCGGACCAAAATTTACCTGATATCACAAAATGGACATTGAGCAGAATTGAATACTTATGAACAACGATATTTACAATGCATTGTTCGACAGTACATTGCCCGAATGGGTGAAAAATTAGGATCCTTGAATTCATGTGGAAAATGATGATAACAAGTGCTTATTGTGTATTGCTGAGTCGATTTTAAATCGTCTAAGAAATCATCCGCAAAGATAAGTAAAAAGATGTTAAGACGTTTAGACATTTACAGTCAATATATATTCGCTCTAATATTGCTACCGGTGGTGTAACCTTGCCGGTAGAAGGCGGGTTTGGTCTCATGTATGGAATCTGTGTTAGATAATCTTGTTTCCTGGAGGGATGCAATGTCGATGTTCAGCTTCTGTAGCTCACAGTTAATCAGTGCTGTGGTGCGGATATCCTCTGTCGCATGCAGTCGTCAATTATTCCAGGAAAAATAATACTGACGTTTCAGCTTCCAAGAAGGAGAATATGCTTTCCTTTTTTTCTATTAAAATTCTTTCTATCTGATTCTTAACAAGAAACGCTAAGCCCCATTTGTATGCATGGGTAGGATTCACCAAGTGACGTGAAAACTTGCGAGGTTTACTACGTAGGCCATGGAGAAGTTATTGATAAAGAAGTCGACACTCCGCAACGTCTTATACTTCCGTTTTAAACATTAATAGATTTTGCTTCATGCACACGGTATGATAACGAATGTGGATCCTCAATGTATCAAATACGAAAGTTTTGATTTACCGAAGGTATCTTAGACCAAGACGGCTATTTATTATATCAATTGAGATTGTCAAAGGCCCAATCTGAATTATGTTGTTCTGATCATATCGATATGTACCAAGAACACGCAAGGGTAAAATAAAATATTGATGTAGTAGACTAAATAGAAAAGACGTTGTTAATATCTGTATGTCATATAATTAGGGGAAATTAGTGTCTTGTCAGCTAGGGCAATTCGCTAGGAATGTATTTGGATCGTTGCTCAATCTAATCAAACTGAAATCAAAGAAAAGAAAGTAATTAAATAAAATCCAAATGTAATACTAACATCAGTACATTCTCGTAATTTACACCTTGTCACTGTATTTCCCTTCCTGGTTTCACTACAGTTAAAATGTCCATTTGCGAAATTAAGCGTCATTTTGTGAACAAAAAGAGTAAGTGTTCTATTTCAGCTTATAATTTTACACTCTCGCAGTGTTCGTGTACTTACAGTCTTGTTTATTCTCATTTGTGTTTGAATTTCTACATTCTTCTATTTTTCTCTTTTCGAACATTCATTTATTGTCCCTTCATTGGTTTGTGCATTCTTTCGTTTATGTATTCATTCATTCTTATGTCTACTCATTCGCTTACGTATCTAATTTCATTATCAAGATGAAGCCAATGGTTAGAAATTTTGTTTGCATTCTTTCATATATTCCTGATCCGGTGATACACTTGTGCAAGTAAACCCCGGCCCGGAAAGTAGACATGTTTCCATGGAACAGGAATATGCTTCATTCTGCTGCCTAAACACTGACCTAAACGTAACATTTACTGGACGGGCGAATGAATGATTAAGGGTAAACTATATCCCTACTACATTCATTGTGGTAAAAACAATTATATTTTGCAATAATGGACATAGTGTTTCCGTTCATTGGTTCTGATAGGTTTATGGGCACTTTTAACACACCATGCACTTTATCATGCCGTGAAAATGGAAACTAAGTGCTTTCTCAAAGACATACCATATCAGCCGATCCGGGCTGGTGTGAGTTGGTATCGAACCCACAATCCATGGATTGTATGTCCGACGCTCTTCCAACTGTATGGTCTTAAAATAAGTAATAGAAAAGAGTGAAAAGCAACAAGTTTTGTAAAATTCAACAAATAATTTTCCCTAGAATACAAAGTGAAAGAGTACAAAAGGAACATATGGTATTGCGAATTGTATCCCAACTAATCCTAGAATTACAGACACAAGTCGTAATAATAATAGTTCTGAACAAACATTAGTGGAAATCCAAATTAAATCCAACCCTAAAGGTGTTGACGTGTCTGTGGTGGCCTGTGTCGTGGTGTTTTACCAACAGTCTTTGTTCAAAAACAGTAATTTGATTCCATGTTTTAACCCACTATAAATCCCAGTGACTATCTCTGTCCAAGAATATTATTTGTATGAGCACCCTGTATTTCCAGAGAAAAATCACGTGAAAATTTAAATAACTCGAAGAAATAAATTCCAGCCCAAATTAATTTCTGGACACAGCAATAATACAAATTGATTCTGCTAGATCTTAAAGCACGAATGAATAATTTTCTAGTAACAAGATCATATAGTACTCAACTTGACCTCAGGTCACAATTAACTTTTTCTATTAAAACTATTACCTAATGAAAAATTTCAATCTGGAGGGTTCTAAAGGTTTACAATATAAAATTTTAGTTATAATTAAAAGGTCTGTTACTAAACTTTTAACATAAAACATGGAATATGTCTGATACGTCAGTGGAATCCCAAAAACATAGATCCAGACCCAAATAAACATGTTTACTTCTATTTATAATAATCCTAGTATTAAACCAATACGGATAGAGAATATTTTAGATATGCATTAGTTGTTTACAGAATAAAAGCTTACAGAATAAAACAAAATCAATAATTCAGGTCAAATAGAAAATAAACTTGATTTTGAACAAGGTTAACTCCAACGTACAATGTTACATTGCAACAGCATATAATGAAATAAAAGAAAAATTTAAAAACTAACAAAGAATGCATATTAAATATACCTAACATATTTGTTACAAGTAAATTCATATTAATGCATTGATTGATTTTAGTACAAGTGTGATATGCATATAAAGCTACCTTCTGTAACATGTTAAAGTTCATGGCAGCTGTAAATGAAGTCTTTCAGTTCTTTTAGTTCTTTCTGGCACCTTTGTCTGTGAAGTGTGAAAGAGAAACTGTTGATATAAGTAATAATTATTCTTTACAATGGGAATGTAATTTAGATACATAACTGTAGTGGCAATAAAATTAACAAACTAAGATGAGTATTAGGAGTCATATATGTCTCAAATACTTTGTATCTATATTTTAAATATTATGAAGAGTAGCAAGGAAGATCGTGCAGCTGAAATGTCATTCGTCCACATAGTGTTAATACAATCTCAGCCATTAATTTATCTTGTTCTTTCTGGAATAACAAGATTTTAAACGAAAAGAAAAGGGCAAAAATGAATTTTTTAAAAATAAACTTTCCTTATAACGGGCTGTTATGTACTTTAGTAGTAGTACAAGGCCGTTTTGAGATAACCATACGTGACATTTTGCTAAGTCACGGAGCAGCAACCTTCTTACTAGACCCCGTAAGCTTTTAGGGGGTTGGTGGAGGGCATCTCACGCAATCAAATAGATGTCGCTAGGACAAAGGACTAAAATATCTGTTCGATCCGCCAAGGTGTAGATAGGGTTAACATATCGGAACCTTGGCTAGCGAAGATTGGTGGAGGTAGGAGGAGGGAGGTCATGGTAGCAAAGTATTAGGGATGCGTGCGGGGTTTTGAGGCCACCATGCATCACATTTTGCAAAGTCAGCGAGCAGAAATGGTTATCAGACCCCGGGCATTGTGGGCGGCAGGTCTCCGAGGTTATAGCAGCATAACAATAGGTGAGTAACTATCACCAAGACACCAATTAGAGCCGCGAGGGGTTTATTTGATAGCGTCATGGACAGCCCGAAATGTTAGTTGGAAGACATCGAAGGGGAAGAATCCTCTAGTGATAAAAGTATCACGTTTGATTGTGAAGAGTCGTGTGACCATCCTGAAGAGGAGGTTGAGGACTACATAGACCCACGCAGAAACCTTCGAGACCTTAGTTCCAGTGTCCGTTAACATTTATTTTACCTGATACGATTAGACCCAATGCCCATTACCTTGTACGATGGGGATATTCCATCCCATCTCCTTCCGTATTTACCCTGCGCGACCTTTTATTTAGCGTCTGGAAAGAAGACTTTATGGTACATGTAGATGTGCTGGAGGAGTCGTACGAAACGGGCTAATACAGAAGATATGTTCATCTGATCAGTTAAGGCTTATAGGTGGGCAGGCTAGAGGAATAGACGAAGCAACTTAGGCCGCACCCTTGCCTAACTTTTGATGACATCAGCGTGACCCTCACATAAGATCCCTGGGATTAGATGGTCAAATGGGCCATTCAAACAGCTGGCCGTATATCAATCTATGTGGTCGTATAATTATTCTCCTCGTCCAAAATATGCGCGAACTCATGCTCAGACAGGTAGGCATCGCGGAGGGCATGAGAGACCAAATCTGCCGTGCTGTTGAGCTTACCCTCTGAACTGTCCCGTACACGAGTGATATGACTTCCAGGACAGCCTCCAGAGTCGCAAGCACCTCCACACCACGATTTTTAAGCTTATGGCTACGGTGTTAGACGCCGCCGCATATACCGGTAGTCGACAATGTTGACGATCCGCCCATATTTTTTACATAAGGAGCATCCTTGATCAATCCCCACCTTGAGCTGGGTCTCTATATCACGGATCTTCTTCAGGCGATAGTTATGGGGTCTCTCCTAGTGGCCTTAGGTCACAATTAATAGTTCCGGTTCAGTACCCACGAACGTAGTCCCAGTCTATTTTTAGATCATTTTTTCCTGTCTCCGTTTGGTGGTGATACAAGAGTTAGATTTAGGCATTCTTGGTAAGGATTTAAAGGCAATTGTTTATTCTTTAGAATATGAGCTTATGGTGTGGTTGTCTGTGTGTATTTCGGCGACAGTGCACAGTGAGTAATAAGGCCTTGGTGATGATCCGGAAGTGAAATCTGTGTTCCATTGCATGGTGTTTTGTTTACAATTCAGCCTCTCAAAAAATGCAGGTCAACCCCTGACAAGAACTTCACCGTAAAGTCATCTTTGAAGGTATTTTAGATTGACATATGATTTGTATTGATTGTCACACAGTGGAGAGTTCAGTACTGAGAAACAAATGTAGAGAATATATAGTAAAATTAATTGTGTTCTATGGCCTAGTGGGTCACAACCGGAAGCGTGGGATACATCGCTATCACAGATCTGTTGGACCTGTTTATTCATATAAGTTATCACTTTGATAATATCTCTAACATGCTTGTCAATTTTTTGTTGTCAATCAGAGCCTTTCCTAATAAACGAACACAATAATTGACCATACTACCTTATGATACTGAGTGTGTAAACGTTTAATCCATAACATTGCTTAATAAATTAATGATCAGTTGAGATATCGGTATGTCGTCTTTGTTACCAGTGTATATTATATCATCCGGCAATAATAATAATAATAATAATAATAATAATAATAATAATGACTATTGTTCAAATGTATCGGTTTGGCTGGTTAATATGTAGGAACAAGACATGTTTTACAAATACTTTATCTCTGTAGCACACATACATTTATAAATATGTTATACATTAATTATTTCAGATGCTTTAGGATAACGTCATTGTAACTAATTTCAGATATTCAATATAACTATTGTTCGTGACCGATGTGTAATCTGATAATATTTAACTGACAGTAGCAAATATACAAACCTTTAACACGCATTGTTTCAGAAGAATGTACTCATTTTAAACTGCTATAAGCATCTATGTCACAAGACATGTTTTATGAACAAACATGTATTCTCTTCACGTACCGTACCATAAACCTAAATAGTGTCGACTGAACGATACCTTTCATAAAACACAACAGCAGGTAATCAATAAGTGTCCTCTAACCAATGCGTCTTTACTCGGTCTCTTGAAAATATGAATTGAATATGATTTTCGTATGAAGAATCGCGGAAGGTGGAAGATATGGAAGATACATTATATCATCGACAGAATACAAAGTATGACTGACGAAGTGCGTTTAGAAAAGTGTTCTCGACTATTTGAAAATGACGAAAGACATGAATTAAGTAGAAATTTCATAAGCTGGGTAATAGAAGAATTCGAGTCAACTGTACAAGAAGAACTGAAAGAGAACACAGAAACGTTATCTGCCTTTTTAGTTTTCCTTGAACGAGGAAACTGGACGAAAGCTAAATCATTGTATCCAAAGGCCAAAGAGGAATATGGAAGATATATAAGATTCAGTGAAAACCTACGTCAGGTTAGTGAAATAAACTACATATGTCTAGTTAACAATTATTCACATTCAAGCGTGCCAGCGTGCACATTGCGTCCGTGCGTGCGTGTGTGTGAACTTACACCTATTTGTTGTGGTCATCATATAGCATAACTTTTAAATAGATAATTATATCATAAGCAAGATCATAGGCTTCTTTGAAATATTGACATAATCACAGATATATGCATCTATGCTACTTTCATGTACTCTGACTAAAATTTCTTTATATGTGGTACTAAGGAGACAACACACTGCCTAAAGCAGACAGCTGATCGAAGTTGCTGATCCCATGTGCTCGAGAAATAAACTTGAAATAGATCACAATACTGTAACTTCAGCAGTTATTAAAATAGCGAAAATTAATTTTCCAGGGTAGACAATAATAACGTCGGAAAGTGCAATAAATGAATTATAAAATATAACAAAAAAAACAAAAATGTTTTAAGGAAAAGTAATCCCCACCCACACCAAATTATACCTCTGTAGTGTCCAGGAAGTGAAATTGACCAAACGGAGCTAGCATTCTTTTGCGAGATGCAATCTGAAGTAGGGCCAAGCTGTATACTGTAACCTAAATTACACCCAGCAATCACACACTAAAATAAAGAGAATTAAACTTATTTTATTAATGCCTAACATATAGAAGGTATGTTTCAGTATAATCGCTATGGAAAACCCGTGAAATTATTTTCTTTAAATATTAGACCATGTGCAAAGTACGAAACAGTAGAGAGGAACCTTTACTACTCATCGAATGAATCGTAGAGTTAGTGTAGCAGTGCTCGGGTCACAATTGTTAGGGTCAGTACCCATAAATGTAGCCCCAGCATAATTTTAGGGCACTTCTTCCTCTCGCATTATTGGTATTGTTTTAAAGGAAAATGTCAATTTTTTAGAATATAAGCACTATCCTGTGATTATCTGTATTTTCGCAACAGTCCACAGTAAGTAATGGGCCATTGATGCTAATCCGGAAGTGAAATCTGTGACCCATGCTCCTTGTTTTGTTTACAGTCCAGCCACTCAAAAAATTGCTAGTTAACCTATGACAAGAACTTCACCTTAGCTCATTTTTTAAGATATTTTAGATTAACATATAATTTATTAGGATTTGGACACACTGAAAAGTTCAGCACTGACCAACCAACGTAGGGTCTATACAGGAAAAGTAATTGTGACCTTACTCCAGCGAAAAGATCGGGAATGTCTTAAACATTTACTGAATAATAATAATAATAATAATAATAATAATAATAATAATAATAAAGTAGCAGTTTTAGTAGTAGTAGCAGTAGTAGTCGTAGTAGTAGTATTTTGTGAATATTGTTTTAGTATGTTTAGAAATTAACAGCTACAAAAGGAGTGCAATGAAATAAACAGGAAATACCTCAGGGTGAGGGTGTAGGCAACTATCAATCTGCGACTAAATATCAATGGAAATGTGTCAAAGAAACATAAAATTCGCCCTTCATAAAGATACAGATTAATCTTGCATAAATATCGAGTCTCCATTTATTCTATTTCAGCATGTGTATTTCAGCTGCATGGAGCTAAAGAAAAGTTTGCTTGATTGTCATATTGATAAATTGATAGGACCGGTAAGTGCTTTAAACTTTTTACTTTCCTACATTTATATTACATTCATGAGCAACTTTCCATGGCAATAAAATAAAGTTATTCCAGATTTTGTTTATTGATGCTAAGGTATTTACATGAAGAAACATAACAAGAAATGTAATCTTCATCTAAACTTAAACCTTTCCTCAGTTTATACTGGACAAGGATGCATTCTGTATATATATATATATATATATATATATATATATATATATATATATATATATATATATATATATATATATGATATTGTTTATGCCTTAAAAAGAAAGATCTAAAATAGAATTGTAGTGTTGAAGAAATGAAACTGTATACTTTTAAATTACAGTTGAATCATAAATTTTAGTATTAAACTGATGCTATTTGGCTATTTTTGTGTGAAAATATGTTGCATGTAATTTTGATGTCGTGTTCTCTGCACAGTTACAATTAGGTTTTGGTAGAGTTAATTTTGTTTCAGTTACCAAAGTCCACGAGAGAAACAAAATTAAATTTCCAAAAAATATTCTGATTTAATAGAATTATATGATCTTTAACGTTTTGCTGTTAATACTAGAGGGACACGAGTTTATTACCCAGATTTTCGACACCATGATAATAATGTATATAGATGCATTATTTATTTACTTGAAGAACTTAAACATAGCTTCCACCGATGAACACATGAGGAGATACAACGAAATGCAGGAACTCAGGAAAGAAGCAGAGGAAAAGCTGCCATCTGTTTGTAAGGTAATCATATGCAATTAAAAAATCATTTCATTATATCATTCATAAGGAGATGGTATGAATCACGATAAGTTAAGATTAGCTTTTTTATAATTAAAGCTAATCTATTGACAAAAGATACCTTGTAGGTCACCAGTGTTCCCGTAATAATCATCCTGTAGTCTCTAGTAGTCCATGACTATTTGACCGATAAATGTTACATGCAATCAGCTTTTTAGACTTCATCATTAAAAAGGTATGCCACGTTAATTCACTGAGTTGTATAGCTGTTACTTCATTGAGTTTGCTTAAAATAGTTTTAATTAATTTTGGAACTGTATGACATATACAATGAAATAAAAATGCAAAGACGCATTTCACCCCTTCTCAGTTATTTTACATCGTGATCGCATCGCAATAGTTATCAAAGTCTATATTAAATTAGCAAATTATTTTGGTATTTTGTACATTTGTGCAGACTATAATTCCTTTCAGCATATTTGTTTTATTTATTTATACCTAAATTCAAGTACCCTAATTTGCATTTCCAATTCACAGGAATTCATGATTTCTCGTTATCCCTACATCGCCCCTCCCACTGATCCTAGCAAGAAAGCTCAAGCCTTCGAGAAGTCACGAATCTTCGCCCAAAGAAGTGTACAGGTGGTATAGTTGATGTGCATTCAACAGCCTCCGCTATGCCTGGAATGAATAGAGACTAGCGCTGGAAGAAAATCCCTGTCCCATCCTGATAGCTTCATTTACTATAAGAAGTCCGGACAGTTTGTTGACTACTGTGCGTGGCCGTTGGTGCTATGGCATGATAGCGGACAAATACTAGCGAAGGACATAGCTCATTGTTGTACTTAAAACAACTATGATCCTTGAAAGCAGATGTGTTCGAATCTGATAAGCCTTCCGGGTACAATTTTATTGTATCTAAAACTATTATCCCTCGTACAGTTAATATGATGATAATGTATGTATGTATGTATGTATGTATGTATGTATGTATGTATGTATGTATGCATCCATGCATGCATGCATGTATGTATGTATGTATGTATGTATGTATGTATGTATGTATGTATGTATGTATGTATGTAAACTTTATTTGCATGTGTGATGGGTGTATGAATCGAAGATGTACCGGTAATGAAAAGTATATATGTATCCTAAGACATATAAACTCGTTTTAATTATTCTACTATGGTCTATGGGGAGTTTATGTGTAAACACACACACACACACACACACACACACACACACACAGATATATATATATATATATATATATATATATATATATATATATATATATATATATATATGAGCAGATTGCATTATCACTACATGAGCCATTGGAAGAGATGACAAACTTTATCTGCATGCATTTTGTTCTGCCTTCATAACCTTAAATGCGCGGGTGCAATTTACAATTTAATGCAGAACAGTTCAGGTTCTTAAACCTCATTTAAAATGTGATACCCTCTTTGTGACGTCTCACGTGTGATATGCATATAGTCTGTATTCTTTGGGAGATGCTTATTTCCAGTCTACAGTAATATTTTACACCAATCGATCATTAACATGAGCATAAAGGCTATGACATTTCGTCTCTAAAGTTAAATCTTAGAGGGAACCTTAACATGTTTACCAAGGTGTAGCATTGTATATTTTTCTAAGTCTAGATCAAAGTTTGACAAATATATGTCTTTTATTGTTATAATAACTTTTTGGAAAAAATATTTGAGAAATTGCTTAGGTCAGGTTTGTGTAGAAGTATAGAATAAATGAAGTTAAATATGAACAAATAAAATCCACCCAGAAGGGTTTTCCTTTCTCATGCTTTCTTTTTTTTTCTTCTCGTCTGCACAAAGTGCAAGCAATATGCTATATCACTGCCCTGCCCCCATATGCGTCGTCGTTGTTGCCACGGGTGTTGTTGGTGTATATAGACCAGTTTATCTGACACTGATGAAACGTGCATATACTGAGGTTCCTACACAACCATATCAGAGCATGTTATTGTGATCTACTTCACGCTCGATTGTTCATTGCTCATTTTATGTTAAGGTAACTTCTCTTGTACGTTTATACCCCTCCGGTGGCCTAGTGGTTAGAGGGTCCGCCTCGGATGCGGGAGGTCGCCGGTTCGATCCCCAGCCGAGTCATACCAAAGACTTACAAAAATGGTACTAACAGCTGCCTCGATTGGCGCTCAGCATTAAGAGGTTAGTGTTAGGACTGGTCGGCCTAGTGTCAGGATAATGTGACTGGGTGGGACATCATGCTACATGTCTGCGGCATGATGCCCCAGTGCTAGACATCACTATAAACTGCCACACTGCAGACATCGTAGCGATATGACTGAAAAATTGTTAAATCTACGTTAAAAATCCAATTCACATCGCACATCACATCACTCTTGTACGTTTACCTGTCCACTTACGAAACTTTACGAGCAAACTATTCCATCTCAAAGGCATGTTATTTTTCCTGCTCTATTAACATTATCCAACTTTTTGATAGCTCAGTTTCTGCTTGTTCAGAAATGAAACTTGGTACCTGCAAGCATTTCGAAGGATAATGCAGTGACAAAATGGTCATTGAGATTTTCTTGCCCTGTTTTAGAAATTATGTACACGTTTTATTTTATTTGGTCAACCTCTTTCTTATTGAACTCATGTAGTCATGAAAACTTAAATGTGTAGTTTGCGGAGAAATGTTACGTCACCATACCAAACGTGGGTCATTGTGACCCGCATCTATCAATATTGTTTTCATGCATCGTCTGTCAATGTTGATTAAAAAAGCAAACTTCTGTTGTCTACATAAATACGTAACAGCGATCTTTGCCGTCTTCTGATACGAAGGGGCCATTTAAGCCCAGAAAACCCAAGGGCAGGTAGATTTTATCTTCTACCCGAAACCCACAAACAAGGAAACCCGGGCAGACCTATAATCTCCGGTAACGGGCATCCCACAGAAAGGATATCAGAATATTTAGATCATTTTATGAGACCACATGTCCACAAATTACCATCATATCTTCAGGACACGACAGAATATCACATAAAAAGCAAATCAAGTGAACCATTACTGTCAGATACGTTACTTGTTTCCTTAGACGTCACATCTTTGTATGCTAACATACCGCACAACGAAGGGATACAGGCGTGTAGAGAAGCATGGGAAATAAGAACTGTAAACAATCCACCCACACACTTCCTAGTCCAACCCCTGGAGCTTGTCCTAAAACTCAATAACTTTGAATTTAATGAAGAAAACTACCTCCAAATCAATGGAACCGCAATGGGTACAAAAATGGCCCTTTCGTATGCTAACATTTTTATGGAAAAACTGGAGGGTCAGCTTTTAGCATCGGTGTAACTTACACCATACCAGTGGGTACGCTTTATCGATGATATAGAAATGAAGTGGCAACATGGAAGAGAAAGTCTGGATGACTTCATATCAAAGGCAAACAACTTTCATCCTTCAATAAAATTCATGGCAGAAATCTCCGACTCAAGCCACGTTTTCCTGGACACAAAAACCAGACTGGTGGAAAACAAACTACATACAGACATCTACTCGAAACCAACCGACAAACACCAGTATCTCCCCCCAACCAGCTGTCATCCAAAACACTGCATTAGGAACATTCCATATAGCCAGGCACTGCGGATATGCAGAATTTGCTCCGACGATGAGACATTCCTAGAAAGGTCTGAAGAGCTATCTAAACATTTAATTTACCGAGGCTACGACAAAGACCTGATTGCGGAGGCAACCCAAAGGCTAAGCAAACAAACCGCGATGACCTACTAAAATACGGAAAGAAGGAAAAGGCTGATAGGATACCATTTATCCTGACCTACCATCCAGACAACCCCAAAGTAGGTAAAATCATCTCGAAACACTGGCCCATCGTGGAATCGTCGGACGTACTAAAGCTAATCCATCCGAACAAACCTGCAGTAGCCTACAGGAGACCGAAAAACCGCAAGGACATCCTAGTCAGGGCGAAGCTAACGCCAATCACTAGTCAAGACCACCCTAGTCAATCTGGCCCCTGTGGCGATTAAAGATGCAAAACCTGTCAACATATGATAGAGACCAGGACATTTACTAGCACAGTGACTAGAGAAAAACTAAACATATATGGTCCAAACAAAACGTGCAAAACAGAGAATGTAATTTATCTCATCACATGTAAGATCTGTAGCCTTCAGTATGTCGGAGAAACTGAAAAGCTACACAAAAGGATCAACCTTCATAGATCTGATTGGATGACAAAGAAGCTGTACAGAAGCCCGGTCGCAGAACACTTCTCCTCCCCTGGCCACACTTTCAGTGATATAACACTTATCGCAATTGCTAACAACCCCAAATGGAGTTCCGAAACCAGGAAAGAAAAGGAATCTTACTGGATACGCCGCCTTAGAACATTGAAACCAAGCGGTTTAAACCAAGAAGACTAGAAAAAGACAGCCATGCACAAGTGGAATTATCCTTTGCAGCCGACACATTTTCTTTTCAAAACTTTTCTAAATTTGCTTAGTAGCCTTTAATTACTACTATAAGAATGAAATATCCGGGATATAATTTGCGCTTACATAAATGTACACAAAGTAATAGATGTCTCTATGGCTCATCGATTTCTAGGTTAATACAAATATTTTCAAGTATCCGCAACAAGTTGATATAGGCTGGTTGAGACACAATGCATTTAAAGGTTTAATTCATGTAGAAACAGCCATGTAGAGTTTTGCAAACATAACGGTTTTTGTGTTTTATTTGTTTGTTTTGTCTATGTTTTGTATATGCCTTTGAAAAAGACTCATTAAGAGTCGAAAGCGCTCAGGCTAGTTAGATACTAGTTTTGCACTGTTCGTCGTCAGTTTATTGCATATATATATATATATATATATATATATATATATATATATATATATATATATATATATATATATATATATATATACACTTTTATGAATAAATAGAGATAAATAGTTTTATTAATATTATATATAAATATTTGGCTAGTGTTCAGTTATATATTTATATAGTTCATTGTAGAATATCTATGAATACGGTTTTGTTTGGCTTAATTTACAAACAGATGAAATTTCATAATGCAAAATAACTCTTTTTGATTGTATGAAATCCCGTTTATTAAAACAAAGTGCCCACCCCTTCAAAGAGTGAGTAAGTGCGGCCCCGAGTGGCCGAGTGGTCTAAAGCACTCTCCGTTACGGATCACTGCCATCTCACCTCTGTCTGCGTGGGTTCGAGTCTAGGATTCGGCGAATGTGGATATGTGAGAAAGCTTGCCAGTAGCTTCTCGTGGGTCGGTGATTCTTTCCGGGGATTTCCCGATTTCTTCCTCCACCATTAATACTGGCCGCCATATATAGCCTATCGTGTGCTGAAAAATGGCGTTATGCCCCACAACAACAACAACAACAACCTTCAAAGAGTGACTAAAAGTAAACATGTACTTACACATCACATACACACCTCCAACTTCTTCAATTACTTTATCGCTTGATATGTATATTCCTGATAGCATAAGTTGTTTGTATATTCGGGCATTCCAAAATAAATAAATGGTGTACTAAAGAAAATAATCTATTTCAGGCTGCATATTTGTTCTATACGAAACAAAGAGAGCAAATGATTGATGACAAATGAAACGTACAGGTTCGGTGAGTAGAATAATCGGACTTGTCATCACCATACATATTCTTTGGGGTTTCTGTCTTACTTCTACCTGCAAAAGATGTAACATGTTATTTAAAATAAGAAAGGGTTTCTTTAGGCGACTAATGTACTGAATATTCAAAAACTAGTTTTTATATTACTTTTATTTTTTTAAAACTTTTTTGTTGTAAAGAAAATGTTCAGATCTCATCAAAAGAATGAATTAGATATTTACAAATTAATAGTGTCGCTATTAATTCATCTCAAAAACATCCTCATAGGTGCAGATTAACCCTGACTGTGTAGTTTATATATTCCTGCGATTTAAAGATGTGGATGATGATCGTTAGTCCACTGTCGTTTTTATTCGAAAACAGTGCTTTTAAAACTCTCTTCCTACCATTGTTTCATTTTAAATGTCGCGTCATGACAGCATACTGTATTTTGTAAATCTACATGTATATGTACTAAGGGTATGTATGTATTAGCATGACTTGGTATCAATGAGTCGGGTTATTGTGTTGGAATGTAAAGTCTTAAGTGAAATGTTAGTGTGTATATTTTATTATTATGTTTTTAATGTTATTGGTATTGTCTTTGTGTTTGTTGCTGTTGTTGTTGTTGTTCTTTATATTTATCTACTTCACCTTTCTTCTTCCTCACTTCTAGTATGAGGTGACGTTTCCTGAAATTAATCCAATTTTCTCAAATGTAATCTTGTTACAATAAGTAAGTGTAGTACTCTAGAGAGTAAATATTTGGCTAGTGTTCAACTTTGCAATATTGGCAGAAATGCAAAAATCACCGAAAGTTCAACACATGAAGTAATATACTACAGGCATTTATTCTAAAAAGAGATCACTAATGTAAATTTAAATTTAAATTCCATCAAATTTGTACCTCTGAAAAAAAAAATCCCAATAATGTAAGCCTAGATATAACGCGTTATACAAAACTAAAGCTTCACATCAAACAGTTTAGGTTCTGTCCGTGAATGTTTCATTGACTATACCGGTATATTCAATATTTCTTTTTACATGTAAAATACAAATCTACAGTCCACGGACGACCACGTGAGAAGATATGAGATGATGATGAAACTCAGAGAAACTGCAGCGGAGGCACTTCCCAATGTTCGCGAGGTACTTTTATTTTGCCGTGTTATTTTCAGAAAGATAATGGAATTAAACTTAAGTTGAACATATGAGAATCTTGACTAATTCTTTGGTGTGTTGTATTTTAATTCATTACTTCACGATACTGTTTATATGTACTCACTCTGTGCTCGCTATATCCTTCTGAAGGGTTTGATTGTGGGGTGCTATGATTGGATTGGATTGGGCTGGGGTGCTCCCAATATTTTATTTCAACTATTGTTGAAGTTCACCCAGGCTCGATTTTGGTTGGAAGTTAAATTAGTGAAAGATAGATGTTCAGCTCAGAGCCTCCAGTCAGCAATGCCTACGGTTAAATGGTTAAATATAGAAAAAGGGTGAAATTCAATGAATAACAATTTAATAACAATTCAATAGTCAAATGTTTCAAATTTCCCAAGTACACTCCTTCCGCTCGACCCTTTAATAGCCGATTGCATCACTTGATTAGTAGTGTGAGTTAGACTTCAACCTGTCCTTGTATTCTACTCATTTGTATATTCTTCTCTCATATCTCTCCCAATTCCTTCTCCTCTTCCTCTCCGACTTTCTCCAGATTCATTCTCCTTCTCCTCCTCGTCTTTTCTATAATCCTTCTCTTTCTCCTCCACTTTCTCCTCCAGACTACTTTTCCTTCTCCTCCATCTTCTCTCGCTGACTAGACTTTTGTCGACTCCGACTGCCCTGCTAGTCTTACTTCCGTCTCCACCTCTTGACGACTCGGGACTCAACTGAACTGGAAGTTCTGTCCCCTAAAAAGCTTCCTTTTCGAAGCTTTTCTTCCATTAGAATATGTTCTAAGTTTTACCTCCCAATTACGAGTGTCCTCTCGGAGTAACCTTATTTCCTCTGAAATCTTCCCAGGAGAAACTAACTTTCTGCTTGCGAGTTACGAAGTTTAAATTTGGATCTAAACTGTAATCACATCCTCAGTCTCAAGTCCGATTGGATGTCGCTGTGAACCGATCCAATCCAACTAAGCAGACAATGTCCTCTCGCTGTCTGTCCACGTGGTGACGGATGAGAATACGCCCCGTTCACCCTGCGGGCTTCCTTTGATCTCTGAACAAATATTTAACACCCGAGTGTGAATACTACAAGCCTTTGTCAATTGAAGCTAGCGGTCGCCTACGCCAACTCCAATTCCCGGCGGGTCACGGTAAGGAATTAACACTAGCCTGCAAAAACCTTTAGACATCAAACAAATGGTCTCAGTAACATCCTAGTTTATACACGACCCCCCTCCAGCTGGGCTTTGCAAACTTAACACTCCCCACGCGTGAGAATAAAATCGGGATTTTATTCCCCCAAAATTGTTCCAAATGCAAATATGCACTACTACACGCAATAAAAGAACAAAATCATAACGACGCTACCCTCACGGACACGAATATACACACTCAACATATGGTTATCTACTGCGCGATCTACGCCATTTCAGCGCTCCTGCTCATGAAATCGACGCCTACGTTTTCGGTTCTTTCACATACCTGATCTGAACCTGGTACTGCTGCAAGAACAGAGACCATCGCATCAAGCGTCCATTCGACAACTTTGCCTGCGCGAGATAGGCTAGGGGTTGGTGGTCGGTCTCCAGTATGAACTTCCGCCCGTATAAGTACCGCTCGAACCGTGACATCCCGAACACGATTCCGAGGCATTCCCTCTCCGATACGGAGTAGTTCTTCTCGGCAGCAGACAGTTTCCGACTGCCGTACGCGACGGGAGAAAGCGTCCCCTCGTGCTCATGCAGTTGTACTGCTCCTAGGCCCGTGTCACGCGCGTCATTGTGGAGAACGAAATCTTTGGACAGATCCGGTAGACGGACAACAGAGTCGGATGTCAGCCTAGCCTTCAGCGTTAGGAAAGCATGCTCAAACGCATCCGTCCAAATAACTTTACTCGGGGCCCGTTTCCTGGTCAGGTCAGACAACGGCCCCGCAATCGCACTGAAATTAGCCACATACCTCCGGTAATACCCGGCCAATCCTAGGAATGACCCCACCTCAGTTTTTCGTGGTGGGGCGTGCGACCTTTCTCAGCTGCTTCACTTTTGACCTCTCTGGGGACAGCGTGCCTTGTCTCAGGGTGTGTCCCAAATAGTCCAACGTCCGGAAACTAAGGTGGCATTTTGAAGGGCAAGCCGTCAACCCCGCTTAACTTAGCCGTTCCAAAACGTCAGCTAGAAGAGTGAGATGCTCACCCCACGTCTCTGTGGCTAGCAAGAGATCATCCATGAAGTTGTGAACACCCATATTGCGTAAGCGATTAACACTAGCCTGCGGAAACCTTTAAACATCAAACAAATGGTCGCATTAATACCCTTGTTTATACACGAACCCCCCTCCCCCGGCTGGGCTTGGCAAACGTGACAATCCTTATACATAGTATCTTGAAGAAAAAAAGTCTTTAACGGTGTAGGTACCTGGATTGAAATCGTATATAAGTAACTATGTTTTCATGATTTTCCTATGACATGAATGCTAACTGATTGTGATGCAGGCAAAATTTATGAGACTTTTCTTGGTAATAATGTCATTTCTAATTAATGAAAGGGGAATGGGCTGAGTTTTTGTCATTGGCCTTAATGATGTGTCTGGGAGGAGAGGAGTAATAAAAGTATTTATCATTACATTACAGCGATTTGTGGAAGAGGATAAGGTATTACAAGTATTACTTCTTAACTTAAAGACGTATTTCTTAATGTGCGTTGGAGCTAGCTCATAAGAAAAGGTAGTTCCATTGAGTCTGCCTATTTCCATCGCTCATCAGCCCGGTCAATGTCATATGAAACACAATACAATAAAATTGTCATTATTTAAAACTAATGTGGATCATGTTTACATTTGGGTACCTTTTGACTCGGGTACGTTTTGACTTGAGTACATTTTGACTTGGGTACGATTTGGTCTGGTACGTTTTGACTTGGGTACGTTTCGGTTTGGGTACGTTTTGACTGACCTTAATGTGACTTTTAATGGGTTTTGTCTCATCAGTTCCTTTGTCGATCAGGTTAATGTATGCACACCATAATAATCGTTTGTATTGAAGGATACTGATGTATTTATTCCACATCATCATTCAGACTCATGACTCCTTAAACTTCATCTTTTTCTAACACTAGCTTGACAACACAAGTCCCTCTGTTTAAGGCCATAAGAAGCAAATTGTGGTGAGGAGGCCTTTTGCTACTAACCAGTCGCTAATAATGTTATTTAGAAAAAAGGAAAATGAAGTTTTCCGCATCACATGTAAACACGATGCGCAGCACCGATTGACCTAGTTAAGCAATGCATGCCATATTTAGTAATTGTACTTGGAAAGAGCTTTCGCTCCCGGTAGCATAGCGGATTGTGCAAGAAAACGCAATGAATTCTCTCTCTCTCTCTCTCTCTCTCTCTCTCTCTCTCTCTCACACACACACACACACACACACACCATTTATTTTGATTGGCTCTTCTACATAACATAGTTAAAATAATTATATCTGACCAGGTTTATACTCATCATCAATATACGCATTGATTATACATGTAACCATGTTGGGTATCGCGACTTTCTAAGTATATGCAAATTTACGTGCTAAGACGTTTATTCCCATTGGTAGGCAATATAAAGTACATACACACATTAATACTTAAACTGTATCCTTTATTCTACTTTCAGGAATTTATGAAACCTAGAAGAAACGTCATGCAAGGAAGAACACAGAAGTTTGCCAAACAGTGTGTTGAAATCGTATGGTTGATGTGTAGACAACAGCCTCCCATCTATCTTGAATGGTTTGAAAATAAGCGGGACAAGTTTGACCCAGACCTATATAAAGGTTATACCAAATCTGAAAATTTATCAAATTTTGTGTTTGGCCTGTTGTCTACTTGCACGAAAAGGGGCCCATTCTTACCAAAGTAATCGCTCAAGGATGTGACTAAAGTGACCTTTACATAATAGTTCATGTTGAACTGAGTTCGAACATTTTATATAGATTTGGAGGAGATTGTTCTTTGTTTCTTAACTTTGCACATACATCCTCAATTGACCATACGTATTCACCCTGTTATAGCTGAAAAATTGAAACAGTCGTTTAGGATAGCTTAGTATATCAATCGCAATCTTTCAGGTCAAAAACACACGACATATTTGTAGATAATGACTAGAAATAGTCCTCTTTTTATAGTAGATATTCACTACATATGTGCCTCCCATCAAAAATATTAGGTCCTAAGGTGTAAAATTTATTAGATAGCGAGATGGAGGGTCCAGTTGATGTCCATGATTGGGAACTTTGGGTCTTAGATTTACTTCGGTGTTTTACAGCACATCAAAACAACTAGTTATTTAATCAACTGAAGTAAAGTGCATTGCGTAAAGGACGCATCACAGTAGCCACCCTGGGCTGATCCCATGGTAAGATTCGAACCTGCACCCTTTCCATCACTACTCTGGCATACTAACCACTGAGTCAGAGTGGCTCCTGCCTCTATTAATCGCCTCTAACGACATGCAGGCGAGTAATTCAGGCTTATTCTACATCCCCAAGTTAGCAGGGGATGAGAAAGGTATGTGGCTTGTGGTTGACTGATTGGAGTTTAACGGTGCAACAACATATGAAAGGTTAAATCACCAAGATGCAATTGGAGTGACCTTCACGTTTCATGGGTAAATCGGCTTCTGTGTATATATGTTGAAACTACAATGGTGCCAGTAAGTAGGTATGGTCAGGTACGCCATTCCAGTAAAATGTTTATTACAGGTAAGGCCGCACCGGAACGATGGGCTCTGGGGATAGGAGGGTGTAGGTATAGTATGGGTAAGGGTTAAATCTACATGCACCAGTGGGAAACTTCCATGTCAGATAACATGCAACAGGGATAGGATTAAAGACTTTACTTCATTATGCCTCTCTCTCTGTCTCTCTCTCTGTCTCTCTGTCTCTCTCTCTCTCTCTGAAATCGGGAAACATTTATCGGGGAGATGTTTTCGGTAGTAGTAGTAGTAGTAGTAGTTGCAGTAATAGTAGCAACAGCAGCAACAGATAGAAGAAGAAGCAATAGCAATAGTAGTTATTGTTGCTAAGGGTGAATGCTAATTTTGGTATATTTGATGCAGTACACGAAAAGGACCGTGCACATTTTTCCAATTTCTGTACTTTTATTGTTATTATTTTCCAGGGGGATTATAAAGTTCAGCAGTGTATTCGATTGTGTCAGGAGATTTACTATTTTTGAATATATCGCAACACATGCATAACGTGTAGGATGAAATGTTTTGCACAGTCATCTCTCTCTCTCTCTCTCTCTCTCTCTCTCTCTCTCTCTCTCAGACATTGGGAAACGTTCATAGCTGAGTAGTAGTACCAGTAGCAGTCCAAAGAAGAAGCAGTACCAGTAGTAGCTAAGCTACTTTCTGTTAAGGAGGAAAGCTAATGTTGGTATGTTGGAAAGTAGTAACTGATAACATTCGTGCACATTTATTACTTTTTGTATTCTTTTGTATTTATTTTTTTTTTTTGGTTGCTCTTTTAAAGATGGACTGGGCATACAAAGTTTAGAAGTGCATTGGATTTTGTCAGCATGTTAACTCTCTCTCAATTAATCTAAAAGTCGATTCAGCCTCCCTGTTGCCAACGTTTACAGCAAATTTCAATATATGTACCTATCATACACTTTGCAAATACACACATAGTAATTATAAACAATTGCTGGATGACGGTAAGGAAAGTACTAGAGCAATTTCGCACACAAAATACTGGACAGTTCTATAGCTTCGATTTAATTCTGATTTTCATGATGAACCAATAGTCATTACTGTGAATATCTGACAGGTTACTTAAATTGGTCCTTTGTGTTTATAGCTATGTTACTCTTAGATTTAGATTTTATAAAAAGTCACAATTTTAAACAATCTAAATAAATACATGAATGTCTCTACTGAAGCAAAGGCTTTAGAGTTTATCACATATTTGTTATTGTCAACAAATACAAGCCGTAGGAGAAAAATCTCGACAAAAATAAATAAAAAAGCTTACTTTCTCCGCATGTTTCGGTTAATTCGCGCTCCTATGTTTAAAGGTAAACAGACGTAGGTGCTATAAACATAATAAAATACAAAGGTATGATGGTCCAAGTAAACCTTTAGGAAAAGGGTCGATTTACAGATGACGTACAAAAAACTCTTTATTCAACTGCGTTTTTATTTCTTCTAGAAAACATTAATTAGTTTATAATCCAGAAAAACTTAAGTATCACTGTAGATTATATGAGTAACATGTATCACAATACTCTGATATTGTAATACGCCTATGTCCATGAAATCTAATCACAATCTGAGATCTGCGAATTTATTAAATGTTATGTCCACCAATTCTGAAATTGCCATTCTAGGCATAATAGTGTTCATGTACACATGTACATTTTGTGTTTTTGTTATCAATACGTGTAAATTTGTCATCATTTACGTTATCTTTGATCGAATACACAAAGTAGATTACGACAACATTGTTCCATAGAAAGTTAAAGCAATGTTCAACAACTTCATAGTTATCAGGCTAAAACTTACCCCTCGAAAGTAAAAAAAAAAAACCAAAAATGTTCAGAAACATTATAACGATACTTATAACCAGGTGGTATTTTTAGCATCTATCTCTAACATACCATTTGGTGAAAAAAGAATTCATTTTTAATACAGGTTTCAAACAGTGTATGAAGTTTAATATTTTAAATATTCACTATTCACATGTCACTATTTGTTAATCTGATTGGTGTAAATAAACCCGTGAAATCCTTCAGCGGGTATTTCATTATCGATTGGCTGTGGTAGCGGACATCGTCCTTTCCCCGCCTTCTCAAACCAATATTTGCTATTAGTATTACTAACATGGTGGTCTGTCTTTCCAATCAGCAAGCCAATGGACACTGGGAAAAGTGGGCGACTATCACAAAAATGTGCATATGTGGTTATGTATGTCGGAATATGGCACAGTTATGCTACATAGAATTCTTTGAATGCCAAACTAGAACATAAGTAAACACGCTAGACATTCGCGTAGTTGTAACTGCGTGCTGAGAGTTTACCACTTTGAAATAAAGATGAAAATGTAATCCTACAGTCAGCGGCATACTAAGGGAGGTACGAGGGGGGCGGTCCACTCTGGGTGACAGCCAGAGTGGGGGTGCCATCGGGAGAGTTGAAATACCAGTACAAGTTTTCAAACCAAATGAAAAATTCGCCAAAGTAGACGTTATTTCCAATTTGCTTATGACGGCACTGTACTGATTAAAAATCTTCTTGCAAACATAAAATATTTTTTGTGTGTTTACATTTTAAAATTATTTGTAGGGGTGCCAAAGGAAGGATCCGCCCCGGGTGTCAAATACTTTAGGTACGCCCCT
>JAECUM010027391.1:0-62538 GCA_016617855.1 Megalonaias nervosa | reverse complement strand
CTCGTGTGGCAAGAGGAGTAATTGCTAATTACAGAGCAATCGCTGTTATACTGTCAGATAAAACAATGTTGCTTGAAAGTGTTGGTGGACGAATGAGAGTCATTGATGCCCCAGTTGAAAACATGTAATTAAATCGATCATGATATTATAATGTCATATCATCATGTTAGTGTTACTCTGACTCCTGGTCAGATTAAAAAACTGCAATCAGCGTCAAAGAAATTCGGGAATAACAATATCACTGAAACGAGGACATATCTCAGGTGGTTCAAATAAACTATCACTGACAGAACGTCAACTCAAGAATTTCAATGACGCCAACCGATCAAAGACCGGCGTACGACTTGATTTGTCTGCGGGTGCCATCAGCGACATTGCCAAGATGGGTGGTATATTTCCACTTCTCGCAGCTATACCAGCGTTGATAGCCGCAGAGGCCCCCGCGGTGGCAAAAGCAGCTGCACTTGGTGCTGTTGGAACTGCCGCTGGGATGGCATTAAAGAAAGGAACAGGTGGTAGGATCCGACGTGGAAAAGGGTTTGTAAGCGGCGTCGTAAGTGCATTAAAGGGTGATACAAGAGAGATAGAATCGTATAAACTGAAAGTCTTATTTGGATTGCTTTTTAAGAAGAACTTATTAGAACACGTAGCAAAGAGGAAAACAACCGGAAGTGGACTTAGACTCCCAGGAACCTATCGTGCGGGAAAATTATACAAAAAAAAAACAAACAAGCGATAACAATCAAAATACCCGCTTCTAATTTTGATTTACTTGATGCTGCTGCGCGATTAAACATAAAAAACTTCAGAACTGTTTTTATGCGTGATCAATTACCTAGACAACCAAATCATGTTGAGACCGGTATCATTAGTCTCGATAGAAGTTCTGGTCCAGGTTCTCATTGGGCTGCATACGCGATTGATCCACGTGGAATTATTTTTTTGATTCGTATGGACTGGCACCACCGAAGGAATTTTTAAAATATGTCAGTGGAGTGCAAAACACTCCAATCTGGTATTCAACATTACCAAAACAGACAATAACTGATCCGCCAATATGTGGCCGTGAATTAATTGCTGTACTTGACGCTGTGTCATCATCAACGATGCCGCCTCATAAAGTCGTGCACGAATATACCACGTTGTCCAACATTTTAAACAGACCTTAGTGAATATACAATGGTAGATATTTTCTGAAGATCTTCTCGCCTGAGTAAAACTCAGCAAGGTGACTTATCCAAATACGCAACACTTGATAATATCAGGGACGAGATATCTAATCTTTTGCATCTCGCAGATGTGGACCAAAATGAATTTGTTGTTTTTCAGGATCAACAAAGACGAATAAAAACGAGTAATATCCCGTTGACAGATATTAATCTGCGAGTTCCAGATGCAACCGAAAATAACTTAGCGGTATTTACTAAAAACGGTAAAATTAAAAACTCAGAGGAATCAATCGTGACACTCATAGGAGAAATTACTGGACGTATCAGACGAATTGGAGATATTATGTATGGCGATCTCAACATGAGTAAAAATACAATTATTAATGTGAGAGAACCAAAATTAGGCGATGATGTGGCAACAAAAGATACGTAGACAGCAATAATGCCACGATCAGAACTGAGATCGATGATCGTTTACTAACCGCAGGTGATACAATGACTGGTTCTCTGAACATGTCCAATAATAAAATTACTGGTCTTAGAGAACCAGAATCAAACGATAACGCTGCAACGAAGAAATACGTCGACAATAGCAACATCCCGATGATGACATCGTTAATGACAATCAATAATGGAATGACCACATTTAGATCTGAATATACTATTCACGCACAAACGTTTTTGAATTTTCATAGAAACACAAATAAAAGAATGAATAGTTTTGCTGTCGTCGACATTAAACTCTCTGATATAAATTAAAATATTAATGAATGTTTTGGAAGTCCAGCTGCAGTCGACATTAAGCTCTTTGACATAAATAAAAATATTAATGAATATTTTGGAAATCCAGCAGTTATTGACATTAAGCTCTCGGAAATCAAAAAGATTGCAGACAGTGTAGTATATACAGTAGCATCTGGATCAGCATTATGGGACCCAAACAATGGTGCCATCAGACATCACGTTGAGGTTACCGGCATATACAGGTTCTCAGTACTCGGCACTACATCATTTAAAACAGAAATTATAGTAGTACCCAATAATTCACGGCGTTTCCAGTTAGTAGATCTTCTGGACCTGTGTTAGTAGTAACTGATCAAAACGACTTGGTAGGTTTTTAGTGTATCCCAAAAAACGAGACCCCGGTTTGATTTACTATTGGTGTCTTGAATTAGTCGCTAAACTACCACGTACCTACATTATATAATGAATAAATCGATTGACTTTGTTGCAGCGCAACTTTTCAGATACCAACAAGTGTGTTTGTTACAGACTCAGCTAAGGAATACCACTGACGAGTATACAATAAAAATAAACAAATACCGTAGACGTTTCGTTGTTACTGATATAATTGTTTATTCTGCATCCGCGGTCTTTGCTGGAACAGCAACTATAATCGGATCATCATCAGCGTCGTACGGAATATCACCAGTAATAGGAGTTGGTATTACAATTGTAGCTGGTGTTGCTGCTATTCTTAATATAATCGCCAAAAAAATAATAAAAAAATATCTACGTGTGCAGCTGATAAATTACACGAATATACAGTATTGTTTTCAGCGGCAACACATGTGCATGCCAAATTATCATCGCTGATATCATCAGGGCTCAATGATGGAATAAGATCAGATCAGGAATTAGCAGAAATGATTATGGTTTACCACGACACCTCCGGTTTGGTAACTGGAAGTCAAAAACCACCATCTCCGAGAAAAACAGAGTCACCTTAATTTAAATCCTGATTTAAAATCAGGACGTAAATAATAATAATGTCATCAAGCGATCAAAGATCGTCACCAATGACAACGTCATTGCTACAACAAATCGTCGCTAATACAACACCATCAACAACTACGATGATATCATCGAGCTCAACTAATCCTGAATTCGACATTATCTTTCCAACAGCAATTTCAGCAAAAGAAATAGCATTAGCGCAATTACGAGTATATTACAGCTGGCCAAATATTAGATCAAAGTCATTCGGTGGGTTGCCCGCAAATAATTCGTTATTATTTTCTTATAAAAATAAATCTGATGGAACTCCAGATTGGCAAGTTGTTGGTATTCCTACAGGCAGTTATCAAATAGAACAGATTAATAGTGAATTCCAACGCAGGATTAGATCTATCACAGGAAAAGAATCCAAAATCGTTATTACGGTTCACGAGCCAACATTATCAGCTGCGATAGAAATATCAACTCCCACTACGCCGTAGATATATATCAATCATCGATTACAACCGTGTTAGGATGGTCAGAAGTTCCACCGACATATGAAGGACCACTGCAACCTCAACGCGGTGATTTCACCACAGACAATAAATTATACTGGAAAAAACTCCAGATTACGAAATATGGACATCAATACCAAAATTCAAATTAGGATTTGAGCTCGCCAAACCTCAGGAGGAGGAAAGAAGACACGGTACCCTGGTATGGGATCATGGAATATATTCTTTTTCAAAATCAGATTTTGAAAATCATTTCAAAATCATTAACACTGAGTACAAACAAATGAGTGACAAACTACGCCAGTCATTCACCCGTGATATTAACGAGCACCCCCCGTTGGCGATTATCTGAGGGGCGAAATTATCAAGCAAATAGAACACTTGAATAAATTAACATCGGATTTCGAGAAATATCATCGGAAAATTATACGGGCGTTGATTGAAAGCGGAGACGATGTTAAATTCAAAGGTATTGTAACAGCTAAAGAAATATTCCTGAACAGTCATTTAATAACAGAGGCAGATCTTCCGACATTTAAATATCCGGAATTCAACAGCGATGAATTGAAAAAAAAAACTGTCAAAGAAATCATCGATGAATACTTTCTGAAGATCGTAGACGCGCGGAGAAAAATATCCCCTCCGGCGAATATTTTCAAACATAACAATGATCCAGACGGTGGTGGTCGTCATATATCACCGGGTGTTGTCGCGATCACATCAACGATCGCAGTTAATTTGGTGTGTGATGCTATTGATGGAAGTTATCAAGTAGATACTGAAAAATCCAAACAAGCACTACAGGGATATATCCTATATTGATTTACTCCCGAAGTACCTCCTGGATTTTTGATTGTGTCAGTGCCCGTTAATCAGGTTTATCTGCGATGTCATAATCCGCTATTATCACGGATACTTACTGACCAGGCCGGACACTTACTTGATTTAAGGAATGTAATTCTGGCAATAAGTTTGTATGTGAGATCGTGACTGATCTCTTCTCAAATTAAATTACACAAATAAATATAATGGATGGAATAATTGCAGAGATAGAAAAACTAACCCATGCAGAACAATTGATGGTGTGTTATTATTGTCTAAACAAACTTCATAGTAAGATTCTCTATGATCTAATCGATATAGTAAAAAATCTGAATTAATGGAAAAAATAAAAAAAAATCTGAATCTGAATAAATATTATAATCTGAATCAGAATAAAACCCTAAAATAAAAATATTTCTGATTCTGAACAAATATTATAATCCGAGTCAGAATAGAAATAAATATTATAATCTGAATCAGAACCAGAATAAATATTATATTATAATCCGAACAAATCTGGATCAGAATCAAAATAAATATTATTATCAGAATAAATATTATAATCTGAATCTGAATCAGAATAAATATTGTTATCAGAATCAGAATCTGAATCAGAATAAATATTATAATTATGAATCTGTGTCAGAATAAATATTATAATGAATTTTTTTTTTAAACTGAAGATCAGACTAAGCTACGTAAATCGCTGGGGTTAATATCCAACTAAAAATCAAAATCAGACTAAACTCTGAAAATCCATGGGGTAAATGGTACTCAAAATTATATTTTTGGTGATAAAATTACGCTGAAACAATAAAATATTATTTCTTACTGATCAACAACAACAATAAATATTATTATAAGGAAAATTTTATTTTTGCTAATTATCGTCCAGATTCCACAATTTGATGGGATAAATGGTGCTCAAAATTATAATTATCGTCCAGATTTCGTAATTTGATGGGGTAAATATCCGACTAAAAATCAAAATCAGACTGAATTCTGAAAATCGATTGGGTAAATGGTACTCAAAATAACAAAAATCTCTCTTGATAAAAAATAAAAAATAAATCAGAATAAAAATAAATACTATAATCTGATTCTGTATAAATATTATTATCAGAATAAAAATAGATAGTATGATCTGAATCTGTATCAGAATAAAAATAAATATTATAATATGAATCTGAATCAGAATAAATATTATAATCTGAATCTGAGCCACTTTCATAATCCTTCTTGACTTTCGTCAGTAACTTCGTCAGTGACTTTACAATCGTACACAAATTTCTTCGGCTGTCGCACACGTGAACTCATAATCTTTTTTGTTTCGTATTCACGTGATAATTCTGATCTAACTTTCTCAATCGAGCTTGCGACTGAAACAAATTTTCAAATATCCTCATCGTCGACACAAAGTAGAGATTGTTTCATTGCTTGTTAACGTAACTTAATGAATCTATACTCAGCTACTAGTGTATATCTCCCATCCTATTTCGTAGCACGTCAAATTCCCGTAGCACGTCAAAATCATTTATAATTTTTTCAGGGTCCAATTGTTCAGATAATTCTATATCCTCATCATTAAATTTTTTAATCTCAGAAATAATTACATGAATATTTTCGGAATTCATTATATAATAAATAAATCCAAATCTGTATCAGAATAAAAATGAAAAACTAATCTGAATCTGAATCAGAATAAAAATAATAATAAATCTGAATCAAAATCAGAATAAAAATAAAAATAAAAATAAATCTGAATCAGAATCAGAATAAAAATAAAAATAAATCTGAATCAGAATCAGAATACAAATAAATAAATCTAAATCTGAATCTGAATCAGAATAAAAATAAAAATAAATCTGAATCAGAATAAAAATAAAAATAAATCCGAAACTGTATCAGAATAATAATATTTCTGAATAAATCTGAATCTGAATCAGAATCAGAATAAAAATAATATTTCTAAATATATCATTCCACGGGGTCCCTTCATTATTTGCCAGCAACAGTATTTGCTGTTGAAGGGTCCCTTCATTGATGCCTTTCTTATGGCTTGTATGGGGTACCCTTCAAGATCTTTTTCTGGCGACATTCTTTCTGAATGTCTTTGTGTGGGGTACCCTTTAGTGAGATTGAGAGCTACATCATGATACTGTTTATTTTGGAGGCTCCAGTTTTATGTACACCCCCCAAATCAAACCCCGGGGGTGAAAAAATACACCCACCACGTTGTTAGACGTGGTGAGGGGGTGTACATGGGGCTTGGAGCCCCCCACTTATTAGGAAAAACTGCGATAATCGCCCTCCATCGACAATGTGTCAGTCACAGAAATAGAACTCTAGACATCGAGTAAGAGAATTCGCCAAAACTCATCCTTACAAATATATGTTTCAGAAATTATTATGAAGTTAGCTATGCTGATTAGTATACTGAAATCACAATTATTATAAGCTGCAGCGTGGATTTATTTCAATTTCCAAAATAAATCTCACATTCGTTTCTGCTAGATGTCGTTGGGAGTTAGCGTACATGTGTACGGCTATTTAAAAATAACAGCACACAGTTGAGGCATGTATCAAACTTGCGAACGATATACTTATTGTTTTTCTGAATTTATTAGGGACGAAGTTGAGGGATGTAACATATAAGAAAGAGAGACACACCCTGACTTTGCCATGGACAGATGAAGTCAAGCAGTACAAGAAATACAGTTACGATGACACACACACACACACACACACACACACACACACACACACACAAAATAATCGCGGCATTACGCAGTAACAAGCGGGGCAACTCAACGGAGAAAGCGTTGCTTGACAGAGTAATCTCCCTTCATAATTCTTGAGGAGTTTGGCGAATCTAGTATAAACATTATATTATAGTGATTTGTATAGATTCGCCATCGACGATAGAGGCCTCAGAATCCCTAGATCTCACTTATTTTCTTGCCTTGAAAAACTCTTCGGCTGTTGGAGAGGTTTCTTTCATCGGATTACAATCTGGTTTTCTATTTTGTAATAGTGCAATAATGCCCGGTATTTTTTACCACCACAATTATCACAGATATCCAACTTTCCTCGCATTCTCTTTCCGCATTTTATACACGGTTTCATACCTGTAGAACCTTTTTTTTTTATCAATGTAGCATGAGATGAGCAATATTACCCGTAACTTTTTTTTATTACATATTTCAGTCGATCCTAAGTATAACCATTTACAATGATGAGTTCCAAGTGGTAATGGCATTATATATATATATATATATATATATATATATATATATATATATATATATATATATATATATATATATATATATATATAATAATAATAATTAGACAAAATAAATGCTATAAGGAATATGGAGCAAAAAAAGAACAGTGCCGAGATGGAGCAAATAGATAACAATGACCAGATATGTTTAGTTGGGAATCTCTATAATAATCACATCTTTAATTGTAATCATAAGTGTGATTTAATCTGCGAGATTCTGCCGTGTAATTGTCCATTTTCAGCGGAATCTGACGAAGAAGTTATTTAGCGGAAAATACCAAAGAAGTTATTTCAGCGGATTCAGTAAAATCTCCAGAAGACGATGAAATTTATATTTTCGGACCAGATCCCGAGATTATACGCAATAATTTTGAATATTATCCCGATGATGAATTACAAGTCCTTGCTAAAGACAGTTATTGGTATTTCAAGGAATATTCATCAACATATTTTGAGTCATTTAAAGACGCTATTTGGTTTGAAAGAAAAAATGATGCATTAGATCTTAGTGTCAAGAATGTGTTTGAAAATAAAAAAAAATGTGTCAGTTAACAATTATTCAACACTTTGAGAAATTTTATGTATTTGCGTCGGATGAGGATTTTAATCGTGTTGCTGATAAATTCATCAACGATTCATCTGGCACTGAAACCATTCCAACATGCAAAAAGAGATACCCTATTTTTGATCTTAATACAAAATACAAACGCGAAAAAATTATTTATCTTGACAAAGAAACTGAAATAAAAACCATCGATGAAAAAATAAACACCAGCGAAACTATTGATTATTTCTCACAATTGTGCGATTGTCCTCGTGATAAAGTTTTCCTCTTTGAAACGAACAGTGGATATCCGTATTATGTAACTCTGCGGCTGTAAGTTTTAATGAGCAAAAAGAATTATCCAACAAAGCAGCTGATGAGAAAAATCGCGGATGGAGCATAGAGAGGACCGCTGAAATTTACAGTATAAAATTAGCTGGAACAAAATCATACAAACCAGGACAAAAAACTGCGTGTAAAGCACTTATTTCACATAATGGTAATTTTACTGCGTCTGAGTAACTTGTATGTCCAACTTCGATTCAGGAAAAATATGTCAATTTTGATGACAACGATGATAGTATTTGTGATGATGATATTTCAGAAGACGCAATGAAGATCAATTAACAGGTGTTGTTACAATGCTGCGGAAATAGATATACTGTATCAAGGAAACCTGGTCATTATTGCAATATTTGTGAGCGTCGACATGGTTATAATTGTCTTCGCGATTATGTCGGGGATAAATGTGAAAATTGTCTTATATATGTTCACTCCGACTGTTATATTGCAGTCTGCCCGAGATCTTCTGGTAACAAAATAAAAATTTCTCGTGATGAATCATCTGTAGATGACGAAATCAATAAATTCCTTAACGGCGAATCAAATAATCCAACAATAGCACAAATTATCAATAAATTGCCAGAACGTCAAAGAAATCCAGATTTCATAAAATATTAATGAAATTTAATTATCGGCTGCGAAATTATCCAGGGCATTTTCCAGAAAGAACTGCAAATTATTTATACACCGTGGCACCTGCACATGAAGGAGGTCCTGGATAACGAATAATACATGAAGAAGACTACATCGATGGATCTGCATGTGGGATGGGTAAACCTGAGGCAGCATGGAAATCTTTACATGATGATCAATCAGTGATTGTTGTTAGTTACATAAAAACATTCACCGAAAAAACAAAATCGGATTGCAAAATCGAACCTACTCAGATATAACCGGTGATATAACATTTAGGGCCGGTGATAAACGCAGAGTCATAATTCAGTGGGAATCGTTACACAGGTTGAAGGGAATTCTCGATGTGTTGATCATTGATGAATGACATGGAATACGACAACAGCAGTTTTCATCAGCACGATTAAGTCAGGAACGCTGGAATAAATTTTCAGGACTTGTTACTGCGTGTAAACGGTTGATAGTTCTTGATGCTGATGCAGATAACGACGATTTAATATTATTCTGCGATGAAATGAAAAAATCCACAATAAAATTTGTAATCAACGACTATAAACCTGATCACCGCAAAATATTCATCGTGGAGAATTCTCACAAGGACAATTTCATGAATATGCTAGAGAAATTGAATCAGGGAAAAAGATTGCTGTATTTTCTCAGAATAAATCTAACACAAATTACTCTGTGGAAGGTCTGGCAAAACAATTACAACATAGAGAATTTCGTGTGCGATATTATCATGCGGATACTGATCAAGTACAAAAGAAATCCGATTTTAGTGATGTAAATCATGCATATGACGATATTGATGTTGTTATATACAATCATACACTTGAGGCTGGTGTTAGCATAACCGACGCGAGATGTACTGTCATGTATGTGTTTACCGAAGAACTAGGATCAGTTGAAGCTGCAATATAAGCACTACACAGATTTAGATGCGTCAGTGAGATTCATTATTCAGCAGTAACAAAACAACACGACCGTATGCTCCCCAAAACACGCGAGGAAATAACAAAGATTATTATTAATCGTGAAAGATTTCTTGACGAAAAAACAAAATTGCATAGAACACCGAATTCAGGAGAATTATTGACTCTATATTGGATTTGCATACATCAGCGATATTATCGATGAGAACAATTCCAGGATGTATTTTACACCGAGATTAATCGCAATGATGTCAAAAACAGGATATGAAATTGTACTGACGCCAGCAGATGAATATGATATCTAGTTGACAAAAAAATACCTAAAATCCAACCCGTGAGGAAATCAAGAGTAATCCTAGCGTCGATGAATTCCTGAAGACCAGTATTGGTGATCGAATGAAAAATAGCGTGGTGGAATACAACGAATCTCAATATTACAAATACAACCCAGAAGAAAAATTAGCACCATATGAGGCCAAGAAATCGTATCTGAATCACTTCTTTCAGTGCGATGTTGGAAAACTACCCGCAAGTGAAGTTGAATCGCTGTATAAATCATCGGGAAGATTAAAGCGAGCTCAAAAAGTCATCGTTGACAAATTCAATAAGGGCAATGCAGTTGATGCCACAATGTTTCGATCAGATAAAATAAGCCCACGTGAAAAACTCAGCGCTGTGAGGAGATTTCTGACGATATTGGATCTTCCCGATGTAGTACCTGATGACCTTTCAAAGACAAAAATTACGATTTCAGATAAAATATCAGGATATATATCGAAGCCATGATAAACGACAACGATCAATTGGCAGAATATCGTGAACTATTGAAAAACTGGTCCAGCATATTTCCTGAAACGAGACTTTAATCATAAAATTGACGACGGGATATATCATAGAAAAAATAAAGTTGATATATAAGGGATTTGGAGCCTTTTTGACGCCAGATAACAAAAACCATCCGATGAGATCACATTACACATTAATCTATCCCAGTTGGCCGAAATCAGATTTTATTGATGATGAACTCTGGAGAAACTATAATTACGATGGTCAATGATTCCACGGAGGAAAGGATATCACGATTACAGATAAACATACTGAGATTTTAAAATTTCATGTATGGAGCATTAATAAGGGGTTTAGTATATTCGATCATGACACAGAATCTGCATAAAAATTTGTAAGGACCAGATGGCGAATCTATCATAAACATATGTTATTATATGATTTTGATAATTTCGCCAGCGATGATAGAGGCATCAGAATAAATAAATAATCCCTCTATCTGAATATTTGAAGACCTCACTTTGTCCTTTTGGACATCGATGAAGTATAAAGTCATTTTTGTACCGATTCCGCATCGATAATGGAAGCCTCAGAATAAATAAATAAAGACATTTATATTTCGGTATGTGGAATCTCAAACCCTGAGTGTTTGGCGAATCTATCATAAACCTATATTATTATATGATTTGTATAGATTCGCCATCGATGATAGAGACCTCAGAATGAATAAATAATTATTCTATCATGAAATTTATCTTTCGATACGGAAAATCTGGTTTTGTCGTGGTGGGAGCTCGGTCATTATTCAACTCGTTAAGTAGCCGTGTTTTAGTGATTTCTACATAATTATTTATTGCATGATTAAAGGGATCCGTAAAAGGATCAGATTTCCATTCATCTAGCTGATTATCATTAATCTGAAGAACAATCCAGAGAGAATCATCATCTGCTCGGAAAAGTAGCAGCAGTCATTTAAATTCCTTGATTTCTTTCTTGCTCAGGTTGAATCCTAGTATTATTTGCTAACATTTTTGTGATTCAAATTTGACATCACTCCGTCTTCATTTTTTAAAAATTTATAATCGCAGAGGCCCATCTGGAAGCGGTAAAGCGCAGGGATAAGTTGTATTTAGTGGCACCATCCGTAGATGATAAGCGATGATGATCAGCATGATGATCAGCAATGCTACGATGTGCTTTAAGATTTTAATGAAGAAGCGAAGTCGTTGGGTGAAGATGAAGATGATAATGATATTGTTGACTTTATCACCGATATTGATGAAGCCCCATCTGTGGATGATCTCGACGGACGTATTAATAATCTCGCAGTATATGATGATGTGATGCTGGACAAACAATCAAATCCAGCTCGAATATTTTCTCGAGGCATACACAAAAATACTGATGCTATGTATGTTACTCAGCAATATACACAAATACCTAAAGTGATCAGAGATAACTGTAATCTTTTAGTTGTGTTTAATGGAGTCGGTACACATACTCTGCGAAACATTCATCAGACGTGGTGTTCAGGGGGTATGGATATGATTAAATTCAAAAACTTCTTCTCAAAAGCGCAAGCTACCCCACACGGATTTATCACGATAAATTTACATGATTCTCGGACGCGATATCGTGTAGGTCTCCATAAAATTTTCGACCGAGAAACACAACAGCAGGGAGGGCGACGACAAAGAGTGTGTGGGCGGTTACATAAACAAACACGTCATAAAAAACAAAAACATAAATGTCAAAAAATAAAGTAACAAAAATAAGCTAACCCAAATAGGAAAGTTTCGGGTGGGTTAGATATTTCGGTTTTGATGTTACTGACGTTTGTATTTCATCTCCGTAGGAAACTTTATTTTCAACGTAATCTCTAATTGAAAATTTTGTAGGATTCGCCCTCTCTGCTGCTGATTTTGAAAAGACAGCAACCGAAAGATTAATAACAATGTGTACAGGAGACCTACTATTGTGATATTTAAATGTCGCTCCGAAGAAATAAACCTTGTTGCTAACCAGTAAACGTGTAATCGGTTACACTCGTAATAACCCAAGATCGTTGGTTTATTCTTGTCGCTAACGATTTCAAAAAAAAGGTTCAGTAGTTGTAAAATGTGATTTTTTTCTATGTAAATTGATAAAATAGGATCTCTGTTATCGGGTAATTCACCGCGCCGGTGGCCTAACAGTTAGAGCGGCCACTTCGGATGCGGGAGGTCGCGGGTTCGGACCCAGACCGAGTCATACCAAAGACTTATAAAAATGGTACTAACAGCTGCCTCGCTAGGCGCTCAGCATTTAGAGTTTTTTGTTAGGACTGGTCGGCCTGGTTTCAGGATAATGTGACTGGGTGGGACACCATGCTACATGTCTGCGGCATGATGCCCAAGTGCTAGACACCGCTATAAATTAACACACTGCAGACATCGTAGCGATATGACTGAAAAATTGTTATAGCTACGTTAAAAATACACACACACACACACACACACACACACACACACACACACACTCTTATCGGGTAATTCGTTAAATGTGACAGTCAGGTGAGTTGCTTATCCTTTGAATCGAGGGAGTATGGCATGAAACATCACTTTATATATCAAGACATGTAGAACTGCCTCTCAGCTTATATCTCTGAAAAACATTTTTCACCATGTAACATGGATGATTTACTTCCAGAACTCCTAGCCCATCATTTATAAGCATGAAGATAGGTCACACGTGCTCGTGTATATGCGCCCCCAAAGTGCGAATAATCTAGACTCATTTACTATTGTATACATGGATAGATTCGGATCTACTCAGTTCTTTCTACTTCGGATTTCAAGCGAACAACTAGACTGGTTTCCTGTCGTTCTTTTGGCTTAAATATAGACAGGTCGGTGACAAGCTATACACAGGCGGGAGCATTTTACTGTGACAGGTTTGGGTTTACACTGTTCGCAATCCGGTGCGATTTTTGTACACGGAAAAAGCCGGGTGCAATTTATACAGGAATAGATACGGTATTCCATTGCCAAATATAATAATAATAATAATAATAATAATAATAATAATAATAATAATAATAATAAATAGAATGTTGATTCATTATACTGATCATAACAGCGATATTGGAGTTAAAATTTTCCAGATTGCCGATTGTCTGCTCATTCATGCCACAAACGTACACCTGCCATATATTAGTGATAATATTCCAAACATCTTGCTCACGGGAATAGCTACACTCATTAGTATCTATTTTTCTTTTCTAAATTATATATAATTATGGACCATGACATATATTCCTGACGTGTGCCATCTTCGCTAGCCAAGGTTCCGATGTGATAACCCTATCTACACCTTGGCATATCGAGCAGATATTTCAGTGCTTCGGATCTGTGAATTTCATTGGATGCGGCTGCAAGCCACCGCATCCAATCAAAATTAAGTTGTTCAAATTTTAACACTATTCCTGCATGGTCGAGACAAGGAGAGCACACAACTTGAATGGACTGATAAATAAGCAATTTTCCACTGCCGGTCCTTGTTTGCACAAATACCTTTCTGTCAAATAGACCCGTAATGGCTTCCTTCTGAAACATAGTCATACTTTCGATGTTAAACTTACAAAGTATCCTTTTTAGGTTAATTGCCTCCTCCATTTTTGGCCGATGTACTATGCACCAACCTATTGGTTAGATGGCATTAGATATTAAGGGAGGTAACTCAAGAAATCCACTAGATGTCGCTAGGACAAAGCACAAATATATCTGTGGAAAAGTCACCGATAGGAACATTGCTCGGCCATTTCCGTCAGGTCATGATATAACCTAGGAAGCAGTCATATTAATACAATCCATTTCGATGATCCAAGTGATTGGCCACTGGTGCGGCGTACAACACATGTTAGGACAGTTCAGGCAGATAATTTCCCGATTTTGAATTCCACCTCCATATAGTTCTATGTGAACAAAAGTGGATCATAATCTCTCTCTCTCTCTCTCTCTCTCTCTCTCTCTCTCTCTCACACACACACACACACACACACACATGATATCCGATGTTTTTTCTCGACTTGTGGGGCGCTCTACAGTTTCGTATTTTGCATAGGTTTTATTTGTAAAGGAAAGTAATTTCCAAGCCTTTTTCTCACTGGTTATCATGCCTATTTAGTAAAGACCTGATTTTTCGAGCACATGGGTGCAGCCATTTTTGTTCGGCTATGTGCTAAGATTATATTCAGTTTCTACAGTACTATACATGCAAAGATATTTCAGCCACTGCACGTGAAATGAGCATAGAGGTGTTCCAACATTTCCTCTATTGTGTATGTATCAAACGGAACCATCTTTCTCAGAAGTACATAGTATCTGCAAGCGCCACATTGGCAGAAAATCCGAATATGTTCCGATTAATAAGTCAACTCTTTCATTTCCTGTCTAAGAGGAAATAGCGTATGACGAAAAATACAAGGTGTCAGTAGCTCGGCTATTCCTGCGAGACATAAATATGCTACTGATATAGACTCGTCCTTGATTTAAATCTTTATGTGGTGAAACCATATTTACCACGACATGTTTTGGACCTTCATGTGTTTGAAGCATGTGTTTTCAATTCCGCCCATAACAAATAAGATTTCGGTAATAAGTGTTCCAAAGTCACATCTGTAAAAGGACTGAAATTCTACGAAGTAAACATTGTTTCTATATTTCACTTAAAACAGGATATGCTCGCAAAAGATTACTTGTCATTATGTCATTATCATCTAAGCATGTCCCTCCATGCAAATATATAGTCACTTATATGTTCACCGTATAACTAGTACCACAAGTCTTTATATTACAATAGAGAATATTAATCTTTTCCGAAGCGATGCCTTATGAATTTGAAGTTAGTTTCAGCGGGAAAAAGTTCATTAGTGTTCCAGACGAAATTGTATCTCTAGTGTTATGAATACAATTTAAAGAATGAAACCCGTAGGCTGAAATGAAATCGGCCATATCAAATTTGATGCTAATCAACACAAATATTCAAATAAATGAAACACATATTTTGATGTGACAAATTTATTGGGAAAGACAGTCTGCCAATAACTAACTTACTGAGATGTAACATTATAATTAATTCAAGCAGGGCTGCGGACAGTTTTGTCCTTTCTGGCCAGTTCTCCTTTATTTAGAGGCTTACTTAGAAAGGATATATAAGAAATGTGAAATCTCAAAATTTCAATTCTTTACGTTTAAAAGACCAATCTGTTATTAATTTACTTCTCCCACTATTGTTACGAACCCCCATTTCCCCATCTTCGTTCATCTGAAGAAATAAGTTACTATGTTGTTATCCTCATTGCTCCTTCAGCTAAATTGATCAATACAGTCCGGAAATGTCTTTTTCTAAGGTCTAAAAGAAAAGGAAAGAAAGGAAAAATAATATTACCTCCGTGATTGTAGAATGTTATTACTTAAAATATGGACGTATTACTTTGTTACCCAACCCTGGCACAAAATATACGCTTTCTGACAAATAGGAGGCATATATCTCTGTTGAATACTGTGTATAAGATGGCTTCTTCCAGCGTAGCTGCTACTAGAATTAAAAGAATACTAGATGCATTATTTAATGAAGACCAAAAAGGTATTTTATCAGGTAAATGTGTGGGCGAAAATATAAGAATTTTCAAAAACTTTCTTTTTGAAACAAACAAGATAAATATTGATATTATCAGTCGATTTTTAAAAGGTTTTCAATACTATCTATTAGACCTTTACTATAAAAACACTTCGTTATTTTAATTTTGGTGAAATCAAAAGATGCATGGAAAGACTCGTTCTGTAATGACGCCAGATCAAGTATTGTTCAAACTGGATTCACATCTCATTTCGTCCACTTAAGGATACCTAGCTGACAAGAACCCCCGCTCTTGCCATGAATTTGTATTATTTGTGTTTAAATTTTGAGAAAGCTTGATTAGAAATAACCACTCATTAAATTGTATTACTGTCAATGATAATCCTATATTAAAAACGTTCATAGGTTTAACATTAGATGCCAGTCTGGAGTCAAAATGGGAAATCCAACGCTAAAAATGTTTATAGGAGTTCTAGCTTACATGTATGCTGTCGAGAGTACATCGTATACATTGTTAATCTGGACGATTATGGCACAGTAAAATGCATCGATCTACACCGGAGACTTCAAACTTTCGTCAGTGATTCAAAGCCTCAACTTTCAACTCAACTTTCGTCAGTGATTCAAAGCCTCAAGCAATGTTCATCTTGAGTTTGGCATTATCATTTCAATTTTTCTAATACTGACTCAAATAAATCCGCAACGAACATATTGCTTTCTTTGCCTGAATCTGAGACTTGAACTCTTTAAATTTGACCCAGTAATTGTAAGCCAAAAGTTTTAATTTTTCTGAAGTCACTTTTTGGGTAGGTCTAATGTAAAAAAGAAAAAAATCTGCAGGCGCTATGGAAAGACTTTGGTTCTTTGCTAATTTTGATTATCTAGGTGTTGTAGTACAGGTTGATGATGTGCTAACGCTTGCTGAAGAGTACTAGGTAACACAGAATTCCGTTGCCGCTTGACGTCTGGTGTCTGTTTGGAAAGTTGTGATCTTTTTATGTTGATTCAAAATTTGACTTGACTAGGTATATATATATATATATATATATATATATATATATATATATATATATATATATATATATATATATACACACACACACACAGGAGAGACACTAACCGTAAAAGAATACACTCATTCAGTTTTCAATCTGTGAAGATAGAAGAGTCATAACAGATCACAATTCTGCTCAGAGCTTTACAGAGAATCATTAGAAAACATACTTCCATCAATACCTTTTACTACTCCTCGCGAGATTAAAGTCAAAATACCTGCTATGTCTGTTAGAAAAAAAGGATTGTGCTCCAGAATGTCCACAACACCAAAGAAAATTAATTTCAAAAATAGAAGAAAAGAGAGTTAAAATTAAAGATACCTGTCATCAATGTAAAGAGAAAGGGCATTGGTCTTCAGAGTGTGCCAAGAAGAAAACTAAGTAGCGTTCTTCAGAATCCGAAAAACAGAAGAAGAACTAGATCCATTCAGGAAATTCAAGAAGGCAAGACATGCATGAGAAACTGAAGCAGATGGACCCATGACAGCGAAAAAATTCATAATATGGAAGTTGGTACAAAAATGGGACTTCTGTGTAATTTGATGTTTCATTGTGAATATACCAAAGCAGTGAATTTTGGCTTAATTTTTTATCGTTATTATAGATAATTTCTTCACACAAATACAAATTTGATAATGGACAGATTAGATGTTTGCTTGATTTGGCAATCATCGAGTAGTAACTCTTTTCTAACAGATATTGGTGACCCTGAATATGGCCGTTAGGTTTCTGAATTAAAAACGTATGGCTTTGCCATTATCAGTTGTAGCTGTCCAATGTTTTTTCCACGTCCAAGGTCTACTCTCCTGTTGCTCCTGTAGTGGTAGTAGTAGTCTGTTATTGCTGCAGTGGTAGTAATAATGATTGCTTCTGCTGCTGCTGGCGTCTCAATAGTTGTAATCGAATTAGTCATATAAGGATAGTATCATCATGGGGCATTTGGATTTCGTTATTCTTATTTAGGTCAAGTCTTCTATGCCCTATGACTTTACCTTATTTCACACGAGTGTAAAACTACACTAGTGAACCCTTGGTGTGCCAATCGCGGTTGTAGTCCGTAGTGAGCCTTAAGGTCTCACTGGACAGTTATCTGGTGAATTTTCATCCGACAATGACCTATTGCAGAAAAATGAGAATAATTTTACACCGACGATACAAATAAAAACAAACTAATGATTTTTGCAGCCAACAAACAATGCAAAATAAATATACATAACAGGGTATCACATCGTCGTACACGACAAGATTATCCGTACTTAATAAAGGTGTTCAATGTTAGTCGCATCATCGATTGCACACACAGATCAACAGTGCATGATTTACTTCTTTTTGATTTCTGAAAGGCTACGGTAAAATCTCTGAGTATATGATAACACGGTTGATTGTCCGCTGACGATGCAATTATGTACAACCGATCATAGATTCGTCACTGTCAAAATCATATTCGATAATAGTAACTTTCCCTGATCCAGTCGGAGCAACAATAAATGAAAAACACTTAGTTTTAAAACATGTCACCGTGTTTGGATGCTTTAGGCTTTGCTTGAACAGTGAATTCATCGTTGATTCTTTTCTTTCGAGATGCCATGTTAAATGTCAATTGCTATATACTAGTTGTATAGCACGACTGTTGCGTGATACAACCATGTCTTCATATTGTTTGTGATGGCGCGTGAAAACACGTAATAGTCTAGTCGAAACCGAGGTAACTTGTGTTTAGCGTAGAGCAAAGAAGTTTACATTCGTTAAAAAGAAGACGGCTGTCATAATGTCGCTGATGCATTGATGAAGCTACCTGGAACACCACGGAGCAAACACCCTGGGGAAAAGCACATCCCTGGATACAATTAGAGTCAACTTGGTGCACAGCTGTATATACGACTTGATTCGAACAAACGATCGAAGCCTGGAGAAGTACTTATCGACCGCGTCGATGCTGCATGTTACCGACATGCTTTTGCTTATAAAGCATCAATTGATATCCTTGCACATCAACGTACTGACATAGATCTATGACTGGAGTACAATTAATCCTACACTCGAACGAATTACCAGACTGATCATCAAAGGAGGTATGAAGGCTATATGATTACACCTACTGGTCATCAGGTGGACAAAGTCCACTCATTGGAAATAAATTACATTGATATAATAAACAAAGAGAGAAAATCATGAGCAATAAAAATGTATTTTCTGAGCAGATTTTGTCAAAAATATACTACACTCCCCGCTGTTACTGGAAACGTGAAGCTGCCGTTGACAACCTAACAAGCGCAGCAAAAGTCACATATGGGATTGCTCGGATATGCTTCGCCAAACAAGCGCTGAGGCAAATTGAGACGATTCCACGTGGTTGAGTTGATGTGAAAACACCTAACGAAGTTCATCTGGATGAGCTCTTGTTTCTTCCTCATTATCGCATCTGGGAAGAATATACAAATATTAACTATCGTAAATGTTGCCAACAGATACAAAGAAGGTGAACAGTTGACGTCTAAAGATTCAGCAAGTGTCGCAGATGCACAAAACATATCCATCTACGTTCACCACTAACATGTCGAAGGCTATTTCAAGTCGATCCAGGAGAAGACTTTCTCGAATCTGTTACTGCATTGTTGGCAAAACATAAGGTGCTCGTTGGTATTGGACATGTTAACATACATCTTGATCAAGCCATTGTAGAAAGATTAACCAGTATATTTGCAGAACGGTTATTCGGACATCATTACGGACAGGAAATGTTAATGAGGTCTCAGACCTTAACCAGCGAATGGTCAACACAACTTTTATCAGTTATAAAAGCACTAAATAATGAAATTACGCGCGCGATTGATTAAAATCCACTGCGGCAATTTGACAGAAGGTTGTCACCCTTACTTTCAAAATGATTTCACAACCATCGCCATTAGACCGGCTCGGAAACAATTTTGTTCGGTATCTTTATGCAACAGGAGAGTCGGAAGGAGGCAACGTAGTGCTACTGACCGGTCGATGTATTCATAATTTCTGACCGAATTAAATTTCCTGGACAACCAAAACATTATCATTTGGCTCCTGTGGATGAACAAGCAGCAAACCACCAAGGAATGCATTTGTGCGAGAAGAACTGCAAGTTATTACAGCACATAGAAGTACCACCAATATCGATTTTAATGCATTAGTGAATCAATGAGCGATCGTAACTTGATAGACAATCGCGTGGTGTCCGTACGCATAAGTGGTGACTCCGTTGGAAAATATCAATCACTTGGTGTCAAACGGTGACAATGGATGTTTCTTTGACCCGATCATATTTAAATGTGTATGCAAGTTCACGTCACTCACGCTAACATTCCACATACATATCATGTTTGAGATCTTTTGCAATAAGAACCCATTGTCACCATTCCGTGGTTTGCTCTTAACATAGTAAAACTCATACATGAGCAGTTTAGTTAAGTCCAACACATTCACGCCAACATTAATAGGGTTTGCTAACGTCAGCTTTAAAATTTTAACTGTGAACTGCTACAAGTACCCTGTCAAACATTTTGCGTGATCGAAATGGCGGGTCCATAACAAATCGATCGAGTTTGTCATGTTTCCTTACACGTTCGACATCAGCACGTATTGGTTTGCAGACGTTCTGCATAGTTTTGACAAACAGAGCGTTGTTCTTCAGTTTGAAGAAGTCTTTCTCAAACTCGTGTGTGGCCGTTGTGCACAAATACGTATTCAATTGTCTATACAGCGCCATCAAGTCACGCTAGTACAATCAAACCAGTAGTCTTTGTTTACTCGCATTCCTAGTCAAACTATAATTGGGACACATTTGCTGCATTCAATAAACTTGCGTTTGATTTCTTCCAAGATTGCACATGGATACGGGGACAATCACCGCTTGGTACCACCTCCGCTTCTTGAGCCATTGAAATAATCGTTATAGGTGTGATGAAGTTCGTCAGGATACTCCAGATCAACTTCAAAGAAGCATGCATGGTCGCTGTTGCTATCGTACTTATGTCTGTCCTTGTGAATGAATTGTGCTCGGGATCAATCCATTCAACCTACCAACAGGGATGGGTTTCATCATTGCCCGTTAATAAAGGCAGGGGCTGTGTAACGGTATTTAGTGTCCTAGGCGATCCTTCAACCTTGAGCAACCACCCTCGCGGCATTGCTTATTATAAATTGTTCATTAGTATTTATACACGTTCCGCTTGATAATTTATTAATTCCATTATTTAGTGTACATATTTAATGATCATATATGAATAATCTTACAGTATACTTTGGTTTTTGCCCCCCCCCCCTACAACCCCGGCCGCCTAGTTTATCTAGCGGTTAAACCGGCCCTTCATAAAAATTGTTGGAGTAAAGATGCATAATGCAGCTGTTTACGACAGCAGAATTATACCCATCTATGTTTTGGTTGTTTGCAAGAGCATATCCTATCTATGGCTGACCATTGATGTACCGTCAAGGATTCAACGCTTAACAACAAATGTTGGTGAGTACCAGTGATCGTTCCAGTTCTACTTTTGTCGTTGTTAGCAATGCATCTTAAACCATTCCAGGTGACGAAAAGCAGTGTACGGGATCGAGCTTGTACTCACGCATAGAGTATTACGAAACGTTTCAAACGGTTGCCGGACAAAATGGTACAGGCAAAATGTTATCTGGACAAAATGTCATCGGACAAAATGTCACTGACAAAATGGTATACGTACTAAAATTAAATTTATTTACACTAAATATTATTATGTTTTCAACATACTCTGATGTTGCAATTAAATATTAATAATTTCGGCTTCATTCCTTTCTGGCTGATCTAATAATTTACTTGTAAATATTCTGCCTGCGTCATATTTACAATTTAGTTTTGTCTAAACAATTTGTATAGTGCCATAATGTCCATTAATAAACACCATTTTGTCCATACCATTGTCCACGACAACTTGCCTGCTACCATTTTGACCTAGTACCTATCACCCGCATCCTCGGGTAACAACACCTCAGTACTCAAATGCAGAGTTTTACAAGAAAATACGGACCAAACCTTGTTTGCATGTGCGTAGTCGTTGGCGGAAATACCTTAACGAGACAATTATGAATGGAATGCCTCGATCGATGGTAGCTGATTTTCGATGTTCCAATTGCTCATGTACTCGTACTGATAGATTCCTTTGCGGATGAGTAAACCGAATGTTCCATCATGGGCACCACTGTATCAACTAGTGATTGTGCGTTCAAGCAGGTTGGAATTGAAATATTGCAGCGAGGCAATAAATTGCATTTGTCCGAGCCTAAACATCGTGTATTTTTCTATCGTGTTTGGAATGGCTTTTGACATCGATCCTACTGCTTACATTATTAAGTGTGCAGCATAGCCGCGAAGGTTTCCAAGCAGTACAGGAATTCATGTTTTCTTTAGATAAGTTCCTAAGTGTAGATTGCATGCGTTATGTGCAGCTCCTTGGTACGCACCAGTGGTGTGGCAGTGGTCACAAAATTTAAAGTTTTCAGTTTCATTGCTGTAAGTTCCAAAGGGACCATCACAGTTTCATCAATGAGAGGCTTCAAAAACTCGCGCCTGTTATTAGTAGTAATAATTATGTCTGGGAATGAGGCAAGTTGTTGCTGTATCTATTTTCCTGTCACATCGAGCGATTAAGACTTCTATCGTGCATATACTAAGGCATTCAAAATCCTCGTAAATCACATACGAAACTCACATTTTGTTGCACTGCAGTAACTGTCATATATGCATTATTGTCCGCTGTGGTTTAGCGCTGATTCCGTCAAAGTAAAAGTTACTATTGTCATGCAACGTCTGAATGGAAACTTTTAACTTTTACTCTTGTGCGTGCTGTGTCGGTACAGATCGTGTAAAATCATATTTTGTTACATCACCAGACAGAGATTCCACACTGAGGACAATATCAGCCTAAATCCGAACGGCAGCACTGTCTTAACCACATTCTGTTAAGGTGATACAATTTTCGGACTCATATTTGATAAAAGGTTTACATCGTCTCTATCTGGCTTATATACGTTTGGGATAATTGCTCGGTAATCACGTGAGCTCTTATACAACATAAATTCGGGAATGTTTTGTTGATGAACATACTTAGATGCCTCAGCGGCAATAATGGCTGCGATGTCTCGACGGTTTTGTTCATCCTTGATTATACGTACAATTTCTGCTTGTCTGGCCCGGGTAGGAATTTTGATATTTAATCGTACTGCAGTTTCACCATGTTGTCCCACATCATAGCGGTGCAGCTGTAAGACCTAATAATGCAATTAATTCTGCTTTTCTTGCACCTCTTGGTATTTGTACATTGCACTCAAGCATGGATTGTTTCAGTTGTTTGTATTATTAATATTGTAATTACAACTGACATTGGTTGATCATGGGGATGTTGTTGCACAACTAGTTGTGGTTCATTTAAGGGTCATAATAGCGTAGGTATGTCAGTTTCTCGCATAATGCTTGGTATTTGTATTCTAACCAATTTGTATTTGTATTCTTTTTGCGCAAAGTGCCTCGACTGATTAACGGTAGGCATGCTGATATATAAGAGAAATCATTGTCTATCTGCAAATTATTTTTGCAGTACATTTTTCAAGCATTTTTACATTACCGGTATCAGAAGCTGCACTAGATTCAATCCTAAATATTATTTCATTGACTTCTGTATCTTTCATGATCAATATTGTCGGTTGTTAATACAATCAATTCGTCTGGTGTTTCTACAATCATAGATTCAGCGAATCTTTTATGTCGTGCAGGATAATATTCCCGAACAGAACTGCATGTACAGCAAAGCTGGTTAGCGACATTACTCCGATACCACAGTTAAGGCATGGCCGAGCGACTAGTTCAACAGGCAACGCAATCAAATGTGATCTTCAGTATATTCGTAATGGCATGTTCCGCCACAAAATTCACGCATTGAAAGGCATACAACTGATATAGGTGGGTAAAGTTTATTCGTTACTTCATTTTTTCAGTTACTTTGATCACTGATCTTCTTTTTATTATCTGCTTTATATAATGTAGTATGTAAAACTTCGTAATGCAGAGGAAAGTACTCAAAATGACGGCCATAAATTGTATGACACTTTTTCCATCTAAGAAATTGATTTTTTTATTCTCACATCAGGCTCTGCTAAATAAATGGAGTCATCTTCCCGATCTTGATTAAGTAGGCAGGGTCTCAGCTCATAAAATTTCCTTCAAGTGCAAATTAGGCCAAAGCACCTCTAATCCATTATACAATCGTGCACCAACTAGTATACCAGTCTCTTTGCTTTTTGGCGTCCAATAATCTCAAACGTTTTGCGCCATTTACACATATAAACCATGCTGCTTATTCTCTGATTAAATATGTCTTTGGCTAAATTGGGTTATATGAAAATGTTTAAAGTTTATCTTTAATTCACCCTTGATGATCTTCGTTGTTATTACAATGTTCTCTGCTTATATCTTCATTAGAGTATTCACTGATCACTTCATCACATTGAGTTGTCTAGTCAACGTCAGCGATATTTGTTTTTCTGCACAATATCGCATAATGACTTTTCACGTATGTTCTCATATGATTCACCAAGCCTACATCGTTGCTGTTAAAAAAATAATTCCTAAGTCAATTAATTTATAAAGAAGCTACGGGAATTTTGCGTTCGTGTGGATTAAGTTAAAGCCATGTGGCACAGAGGGCTTTGACCTGTATCAGGAAATTTGATCCAAAATTCCCAACATGATACTACTTACAATGTCTTGAAGTCGGGATCGGGAAGGTATCTTTCTGTTCTAACTGGATAAAGCAGCTTTATACATTACTCTCGGGTGTTTGAACTACAACTGACACTGACAAGTCTTTTTGGAAGAGAATAATCTCTGTGGATAGACATGGGTGCCTGAAGCATGTTAAGAGAACTTTGCGCAGAAGAGCTGTGATGCGATGTGATATCTATTAACTCTCGGTGGTTAATAAGTCCAACTGCATATTTTTGTTTTTTGTTCTTTTTTGTTTGTTTTTGTTTGTTTTTTCAGGGGCACCCAAATCTCTGCGGTAAACGAGATAATTGCTCATTGACAATCTGTGTTCTATATTTATGTGCGTCTTTGTATATTCATGACTAAAAATTAAAAACCCTCTCTACCCTAGTATGAGAGTGTGTTTGCTTGTATGTAAGTATAAAAACACTCATAACTTTGCTTGATTGTGATAGTGTGTGTCTATTTAATCCCACTTCTATTGTATCATACCCCCTCTTATATGATAGTGTGTTTATTTGTTTTTAAGTATAACGTGCGTAAGGTGCGTAAGCACTTCTACCTATTTCGTTAGTTAGTAAATGTATGGGGTTTTGGTCACTACACACGACATGTTGATAGCATAGTGAGGGGTATTGGATAGTGTTTGATTGTGTAATCAGTAATTGTTGGATAGTAGCTCGACACTATTTTACATTACATTTTCAGTCTCGCCTTATATACACAAACTCCAATTTTTCAACATGGAGGCGTGATGTTAAATTCTTATTTGACCCCATACAATCTCACATTGTTTACTATGTAATGTTAATTCCCGCTTGACTCGTCGTCGTCCCACATTGCTTCGCCCATGTGGAGTCAGCAACTTCTAACCATGTAATAATGTAGACTGAATGTTAAATTCCCGTTAGAGGTTATGGAGTTCCATTTTAGGTTATCCTCTTCTAACGATGTAACAATGTATACAATGTGCTCTCGACGGTACCGATTTCAGCTTTATAGTCTCAATGTGAAATTCCCATTGACAACAGAGCGCCACAATATGTAACCTACGGCGTAACGTTGATTTCCCGTTAGTCATCAAAGTACCCGATACTACTACTACTACTTATTCTCTCTCTCTCTCTCTCTCTCTCTCTCTCTCTCTCTCTCTCTCTCTCTCTCTCTCAAAACACACACACACACACACACACACACACACACACACACACACACACACATTAGTTACATATCTACAGAAATAATAATTACTTGGACCTCTCTCTCTCTCTCTCTCTCTCTCTCTCTCTCTCAAACACACACACACACACACACACACACACACACACACACACACATTAGTTACATATCTACAGAAATAATAATTACTTGGACACAACATGTCAGAAACTGATTCTTTAAGTTTAAACATATTTTATTTGCTAAATTACGCAAAAGTGGTCAGGCTACATGATCACACAATTTTGTATAAGGCCTTTCTATACAGATATAGTGGTGGAAATTAATCAAACATGACAAGCGGAAAAAAATCCCAACTAAACAGACAAAAACAAGAACATTTTGAAACAATAGCATTTAGAATGTGATGCACCTACATCAACTATCATTTGGTCATTATACAGTCCGAGAAAGAATAATGTTAATAATAACAATAACCTATCTTTAGAATGTAAGGACGAATTATTAGCTAGAACACCTCTTTAATGTACTTTTGATAAAACTTAAAGCTATTAAACAATTGCTATAGTGCGAGATAGGTGAGCAAAATAGAAGAGTGTTTGTATAGATTGGAACAAATAATTCGTTAAGACTGTTAGATTTTGGCTTTTGAACTGCCGAAAAGATGATAAGAAGGAACACCTTTGTTTGGCGAGGTAATATGCTTTTCAAATTTGAATAAATCCGATTTTGACAATGTCATGTTCGGTATGACATTATTCTATATGAAAATAGAAGACTTAAGGAAAGATTTTTTTAAACAAAATTTAAAGTCTGGCATTCAGTGAAGAAAAATACTGTTGATTACGTAAGTTGTATCTTGATGTTTCTCCCACCAAAAGATGAAGAAGTTCATTTAAATAACTTGGTAAATCATTATAAACTATTCTAGGGAAGGTGCAGAGTTGGGGAGATTTTCTTATTTCCGAGAATGGAGTCGAGCCGCATTTTTCATAAATATTGCTTGCGTGGGATCTTCTGGTTAGACCAGTCACTAAATTTAATTTGTTCATTCTGCTGAATAAAACACGCAGAGGCCTTACAATTGCTGGTGCTGCACCCTTCAGAAGATCGTGACTTATCTTATCAGAGCCACGTGCTATATATAAAGATGAATTATTCTTATAACACCTAGAATATCCTTTTCATTTATTACGTGGTTGTCAGTTTGTCAGTTTTACTTAGCGGTAATTCCGGAAGAGCTACATTGGTATCGTTGATTTTAGAAACATACCAGAAAAGCGACACTCGGCCTTTTGTAAATCGAAGAATGCAGTGTTTAGCTTGAATAGGAGTGGTCGTATATTATAGAACATTGTTTGTTTAACTATGTGTTGGGTGGGCCTCCATTTTTTTCTGAATTGGTCTAAAAGTATCCAAATTTTCGAAACTTCCAAAAACAACCCATCCTTTTTGCAAATGGTTTGATTGTTTGCTTTATTTCGAATTTTTATTTCGTATTTAGCCCTGTCTCTTGGGTTGTTTGTTCTGGTCGCTTTCTTTCTCAGCCGATCTCTTTTTCTAGTCTTTCTTCGTAGAACGCTATCATATCAAGCTTTATCATGAGCTTTTTTGTGTGTATCTGTCTGCTGGGTGTATTTTTTTCAGGCGTATCTAATGGGGTGAAACAGATTGGTTTCGTCGTAGATATCGGAGCACAGACTACAATTTTGTATCCAGTCAAAGTTTGGTATTAAAGTATTATGCCTCTGTTAAGTCATCATATTTATAAAGCCATACCTTCCATCTAAAACAAGAATTTGTTTTGTACTTTAGTTTGGTTGTTAAATAAGTTGACCGGCAGTCACTTTCTGACATACAAGTCATAGCTCCCGAATTAAGATTTACTATGTTAGGTGATAACAGAGTCGAGCAAGAATGTTAAATGAGTGGTTACTCTGGTATGTTCATGTATCAATTTAAAAAAAAAACTGTCTAGTATAATAATATCCATGAGGTTTTTCGGCTGAGAATACCCCTTTTAGATAACCAGGAATGATTATGTTTTCATACATATTGAGGGTTCGTTCTATGCAAATATTTGAGGAATCCCAAAAAGAATCTCCATCTAACGGAGAGCTATACACAGTTGCTAGTAAACATCATCAACTGTTTTCATACGTTTGAATCCGAAGTACTTAATTATTTTGTAAAAGTACTTGTGTAGTATGTTTGAAAATTAGATTTTCTGTTACATAAACCTTAAGTCTACTTATTGGTAGATAGTTTACATGCTTGCCTATAATATTTTGCAATTCAGTCCTAAAAAGATTGATTTAAGGGTAGGAAAGTTCTTGAGAGGAGATGTAACATAAGATAATATTTGGAACATATTAAAAATCTAAAGGGACTGTTACTATTGCCCCGTAGGGCTAAATTTCACACCCTAAGATGCTTATTCCAAGCTTTTGCATTATGCATGCATGCCATGTTTTGCAATTTAGGTCCTAAAAGGATTACTTTCAAGGTAGGAGCATCTTCCCTAGCCAAGGTCCTCATGTGATAACCCTATCTACACCTTGGCGGATCGAACAGATATATTGGTGCTTTGTCCTAACGACATCTGTTGGATTTCATGAGTTGCCCCTCTTAGTATGTAATGCTAACTAAACAATAGTATCGTGCATTGTTCATCGGCCGAAAATGGTGGAGGCAACTGACTTTAAAAGGATACTCTGTAAGTTTAACATCGAAAGTATGACTATGTACCAGAGGGAAGCCATTACAGGTGTATCTGAGTAAAAAGGATTTGTGCAAAGACGGACCGGCAGTGGAAAATTGCTTATTTATTTGTCCATTCAAGTTGTGCGCTCCCCGTGTATCGATCATGTAGGAACGGTGATCAAAATCTAAACAAATTAATTTTGATTGCAGGCAGTGGCTTGCCGCCGCATCCAATGAAATTCACAGACCCGAAGCGCAGAAAATATTTGCTGGATACACCAAGGTGTAGATAGGGTTTTCATATCGGAACCTTGGCTAGCGAAGATGAAGTAGGAGAGACGTAGATGGGGGGTGTTGCATTTTTGCATAAAATGAATAGTAGGAAGATACTAAATGTCTAAAGTGAATGTTACTATTGCCCCATAGACATGTATTTCACGGTTATGGGGGTTATCCCAAGCTATTGTATCATGCATACATGCTATTGTCTTTTAAAGTTAATCATTTTAAGTACTATTGTAAAGGTAGGGCAAGTCTTCAGTGGTTGTTGCAGAAATAGAACATCTTTAAGATATTAAAGGTCTATAGGTGTTGCTACTATTGCCGCATTGAGTCGTATTTTACTATGGGATTTATTCAATATTAAAGGTCTATAGGTGTTGCTACTATTGCCGCATTGAGTTGTATTTTACTATGGGATTTATTCAATATTAAAGGTCTATAGGTGTTGTTACTATTGCACCAGAAAGCTATATTTCACTATGGGGGTTATTCCATATTAAAGGTCTATATGTGTTGTTACAATTGTCTGATAGACTTATATTTCACTATGGGGGTTATTCCAAGTTGTTGCATGCCGTTTCTTCAGGTTTAGTCCTAGAAGGACCAATTTAAATGTAAGAAAGGTCTTGAAGGGAGTTATTGCATATATTTGGAAGATATTAAGAATCTCAGTATCGTCCAATAGGATTATATTTCAATGCATTGGGGGTTATTCCAAGTTGTTGCATGATGCCTGCATGCCATTTTTGGAATTTAGTCTTATAAAGACTGATTTAAATGTAAGAAAGGTCTTGAAGGAAGTCTAGGATCTGTAAAGCTAATAAAGTATGCATGTAGACATACAAAAAGACTGAGAAGGAAATGTATTTTTTTTTTTTAAAAATAATTTGTTTACAGGATTTACAACAAATGCGTATAACATCTTCATGGTAGTAAGAAGATATGGTGCCTATTGTTAAAAAGGGTCACAGCTGAGAAATGTCGAAAAGAAATCTTGTGTGGGATTAAAGGTATCGTCATTTAATATGCGGTACAAATGATAAAACAAGAACTATGTGATGATTTTAGGAATTTTACTTGCGTTCTTATTTTAGAGTTTTATAAATATCAAACAGACATGAAATACTCATATCAAGAACTAATTCTGTGTTCACAACTGTCCTGGATGATGACCTCAGCCTCAAGATGGGAGATACCTTCAACATTGCTATCATGCGTAACCTTCAACATCTACAATCATGCGTATCAGTACCTTGAAGTTGATGAAGAAATAAAAGTTGCTTTAAAATATTTTATCAAACTTGAGAAGTGGTCTAAGGTGTCCAAGTACTTCGTTCAATATATATCCATATACATTCCAAGACGTACTGTTAGGACTCTATGGGCTTAAAGTCAGTAATAGAAAAGAGCGAAAACCAACGGTCTTAAAAAACAAAAAAAAAAAATAATTTATTTCCCATGAATGCAAAGTGAAAAGAACTTACAGTATTGTGAATTAAATCCCAAATGGTCCAAAAAGTTATATCGCATGTCCAAAAGTACAGAGTATTCCAAATGAATTCCAGTTGTGTTCTGAATGAATTCCAATCTTGAAAGTGATGATGTACCAACAACCTGGAATAGCCTAGAACAGTGTTGGTGTGCTAACAGTCTTGATGTATCACAATGATATAATCCAAAATATCTCTACATAAATTCACAATAATCCCAAAATAGTGATTTACTGGTAGTTCAAAAATATTTTTGAGCACCTTGTAATAGTAACAGTGAATAATTTAAAAAAAATCTCGAATTAAAACGGAACACTACTGAAGTTAAAGATAGGAATTAAGAATTTCTATTTACTCCTCCCTTTCACAAAAACATAAGTCACAGAATGAGGACCAAGATGGGGATCATCTTAATGAAAATTTCCATCAAACTGTAAACATAATTCATTTTATAATTTTCTAAGGTCAGAATGAAGGCTGTGTCTAGAACTCAAAACCAAGTAAACATGTTTACACACAAATAATAATTATCTTAATATGTAATCTACAACCATAGAAAAAAATTAGCTATGTAAAAAGTTGTTGATATTAAAGACATTAGTCAGGAAGGCCCAAACTTCTACCCTCATTTATGGACAAGGGTCAATCGCACAATAAAAATAAAATATACATAACATATAATCATTGATAAAAGTCTGCGGACATAACAGTACAGTGAGAATTTCTCTATTCATCTTCCCTCCCCCCCCCACCATACAATATATTGCTTTCAGGCCTTGTTACAGTAATTACTGACTTAATTATTCCAGGCCTTGCTACAATGATTACTGACTTGATTATTCCAGGCTTTGTTATAGTGACTACTGATTAATCCAAGGCCTTGTTAGAGTGAATACAGACTTCGTTACTCCAGGATTTGTTATAATGAATGAAAGTTGTAATTTATTCTCCTTAACTTAAGCTGTTACTGGGATTTTCTGACTTTGAATCCATACTCTTTCTGCTCAGACTGTTAGTACAAACAAATGCAGGTAATGATTGCCAAATCCTGTTATGAAGTTATTTTATTCTTAGCAGCCTTATTTATCTTTCTTTTTACCTAATAATTCTTACTTTACCTAACAATAAACTGCTCCGTTGGTCTAAATGTTTAGAGCATCCGTCTCGGATGTGGGAGGTCGCGGGTTCGAACCCCGGCAGAATCATAACAAAGACTTATAAAATTAGTATTAGCAGCTGTTTTGCTTGGCGATCCGCATTAAGAGGTTAGTGTTAGGACTGGTAAACCTGGTGTCAGGATAATGTGACTGGGTGGGACATGATGCTACATGTCTGCAACATGATGCCCCATTACTAGACGTCATTGTAAACTGCCACACTGCAGACATCATAGCGATATGACTGAAAAATTTTTAAAAGCTATGTTATAAAACCAACCAACACACACACACACACACACACACACACACACACACACACACTTAGATAATACTACTTAGGGAGATAGTTTTGTTTGCTATTTAGAAGTACTTATGAAAAATGTATCATTACTATTTTTGGCCACCTATATATTCTACTGTGTCTTGACATGTGCATAGTTTATCAATTATCAAGTTTATTAGAATTTTCTCTGATTTGTATTGGTAACTGTAGCAGTTGGGTCTGTCAGCTTCCCATAGACTATTCCGTTTCTGATATTTTTTATATGCACAAGGTGGTCATGTCTATTGATACATAGTCTTTAAGTATATAAAACTAATTTTTCTTTCACTTTCATACAGTTATAACTCACATTCTAGAATTAAACTTTCTTTTCTAAAACTAACCATTGTGACAGTTAAAACATTGACATAAAGGGAATTATATTTTTCTTCATTATTTCCCATTATCTACCCTTTGTGTGGATATATATAATGTTTGTCTTAGATACTTTTGTGTATTTACATTAATAAATATTTTATACATTTCTTGAATATTTTAGTTGAATATATTTTCCTCCTTGTGTCAGAATTATGAAACAATTCTTATATATCCTATATCTTTTGGCTATTTCTACTGCATTAGATTATGAATTATTGTAGTGTAAATCTGGTTTCATTCTTAGACATAATCCAGACTTCATGTGTAGTGATCAAATATGTAAAATCATTGTTTTCATTGATTTTTTTGATCATATTATTATGAGTTTTGTGTTTTAGCATACACTGTGAATCTGTTATTGTTTCTTGTACATTATCTATACCACATCAGGTAGAGATAACAAGAATGTATGATTTACTTGCAATTCAGACCCAGTAAGCTGCTATACCATCTTATAGCACATCTAGTCTAATTAACACGGAATATTCTGTATTGCTATAATAACACTTCAATCCAAGATGTGATATACACGGGTAAGGATGTCAACAAGGACCAAAAATAGTCTCCATTGTACAATTATTTTGTTGTTTGTTGACAAATGTTTGTAAACATGTTAGTATATAAAACTCTGAACTGCTGATATGAATTGTAGGATGGACATTTCTCATAACAAGTTTTATAAGCTTGATTTAGTCTTAACTGTTGTACGCTGTCTTCATTTACAGGTTGAAGTTGTCATGTGTTATATTGAATAGGCCCGGCCCTAGGGCAGGGTGAACAAGGCAACCGCCTTGGGCCCCACGCTTCTCCGCAGTGCTTTTTTTTTGCTTGGGGCCCTGTGCTTGTCGCTTGCTGCCTTGGGCCCCGCACATCCTAGGGCCGGGCCTGATACTGAATATTTCTTACACTGTAAAATTCTTTAAAATGGTTCATTCTGTTGTAAATGAACTTTAAGTTTGTTATAATTTCTGTAAGAGAGCAGATTGTATATTAGTGAAGGTATTAATATGATTTGCAATACCATAGTGACTATGCAGTTGCTACAGCTACCATCAGTAGTCAATATAATATTAAAATTCAACTGTTGTCATAATTTCTTTCAGTCATTTTTATTCTCTTCAACTGTGTTGCAAACATAGATCTTGCCTAGCATTCCTCTGCATTTGATTTCTAACTTAAAAATATACTTTGAACAGCAGCACAATTCATTCAGTATGTACATATCAAACAAAGCTTAATTCATTAAATAGATAAATGCATGGGCGGTATCTAAACAAGTTTATTATTTATTTGTGTACATGAAAATGAATTTAATTAAAAAATGTTTCCAAATTTGACCAATATAAAATGTTTCAAAGTTTTTCATCAATGCTGTAATAATTCGGAAAGATAAAAAAATCATACTAACAGTCATTAATACAATTTACACAATATGCTACATATACTTAAATAACATTTTGCAAGATTTAGCTTCACCATCTATCTTAAATTCACCCGAAGCTGTGATGAAAGTGAGAAAAAACTAATTAACTTGTCCTTTAATTTTGCTAACTTCGCCAACGAATAGTTGCAGAAAGCAGACACATCTTTCCGTCTCCCATCTAGTATATAAAATAAATTGTTGTCAAAATCACTTGTTACAGATTTATTTGTTGTCTTATTGTTCAGGTATTTTTCCTACAGCGGCTAGTATCATTGCTTACAATTTATCTAACAGTAAATCACGTTGTCTTTTATACTAATGTATATGACTGATAGTTAAATTGTAAGCAACGATACGAGCCTCTGTGATTTTTTCCTGCAAAAAGAATTTAAAACTGTCTCTATTAACATCCTTCATTGTAAAGGCACTAATGGAACTGGTACAAAACCGCTTAATTACTTATCTTCAATATCCGACGTGTGCGACAATTCGGCCATGTACGTCGAATTACAAAAACCGGCCACTCGGTCTATTTATATCGCTAGACACGTTCGCACAATTTCTTCAGAAAGAGAGCCACAGCTCGGGATTCCGAATTGTTGCATTATTCCAAGTTGGAGCCTAACGCAAGTTATTTGTGACAGAGACGACAGTAGGACACAAAAATGTGATCAAAAGGTACTTCCTTTTGTTAAAGATTAGATATTTATACATAGTGATCAGATTATACAAGTCTGTTGTCATTTTTAAACTAAAATTATTTCAAAATTTTGGTATAACGTTTATAATATTTTCGAGGTTTAACTTAGACTGGTTTTTGTGCTTCTTAAACATATGGGTGGTAGTTCCCTGTGGCTCTGGTAGCAGGCTAGGTTAGACCTATTTTAAGTTTCCTTTTGGTTTTCACATTTATCTATTTTTAGACTTTTGATAGCGGACGTTAAAATTCTCTCGATTTTGTAATTTGAAATGTGCAAATTAATAGGAATGAGTTGTATATTTTGACTGTTATAATTGCACAAACCAGCCGAATATATGACGTTTTCAGGTAACTCACGAGTTTTATTTTATGTTTATTTTAACACTGCTACAGCTACGTACTTAGTTAAAATGCAGAGAGACAGAATCCAGCACTCCTACGCTTTTGACGCACCCTTCGACTCGTTTGAGCAATATACTTGTTTTATTGTGATACTAGTAAATAATTTTGATTAGTTTGCAAAGTATACATTAAAATGACAACAATATATTCACGAATATACACGAGGTATTTTGAAAAATGCATTTTTAAGGAGTAATATCTTTTCGGGATTTACTGGGGTCTCGTTATTATATATGTATATAAATATTTTTATACTCCATATTGCCTGCGATATTACGCCAGGAGCTGACAAAAAGTTGAAATCTAAAAATAACATGTAGGGATATTTTCTAACATTTGGAGATCAGCAATTTTCTGACCAACTAAAGAAGTTTGCAAGCATGTCAAAACCTCTGAACATTTTTTAATAATACCTTATACTATATTCTTAATAAATAAATGGTGTTATATTCATACATTTATACAAGTGAATACAAAAGATGATTAAAACATTTATCTCAGTTTTCTTTTTCTGTGTTCATTAATTTGGGGTAAATCATCTCCGATTGTACATTAAAATTCACCTTGCTTTGATAATTACTCTTAAATAAAAGCATAATCCAGGTGAATCAAAGGTGTATGTTACAGTTACTGTTTAAATTTTGGGCATTCTTGTACCTCATAACAGAGTAGTAGCTTCAAAATTTAGACAATATCGATACGTAACAAGAAATCATGATGGCAAAAGGGTTAGGCCCTAAACCGTATTTATAACCTTATAGATTGTCACTAACAATCGCCAAAGGATGTTTATACTTCTAAAGCTGGAAATCAGTACTATAAAAATATTACATATGTTGATTGAAAAGTTATGATATTGTTAAATGGTGGGCTGATTTTGGTCCTGAAATTGAGATACTTTTGCAGTGTGACTTATTTTCGAGCCTTAGGTATGACGTCACTAACTACATGAACTCTTTCTGCCATGTTGTCTCAAAAGCTAATACAATCAAATTGGGAAAAATCATGATGGTATTATAAGAAGATTGTCTACTTGTAAGTAACAACTAAAGTACTAGGTTTAACTTACAACCTTTTTTAAATAAAAAAACAACAAGTTTTTAAAACATACTTTGAAATGTAGCTGAACACTAATCAGTTACCTTGCATCCTTCATTTCTCTTGAAGTGCAAATAATCAGGGACAAAGTTACAAGAGAAGGTTTTAATTTTATTTTAATATCATTCTCACCATTCTCTAAAAGTTAGGAAAATTATATAGGTCAAAAAAAGTTTAATATCAATATTCTCCTGAATTCATAACATGGTATGAGCATGACTTGTTTTTTTTTGCAGGTCTCAATTTGTGTGGTAGGATCTATTTATGTAAATCAGTCATACTGATAGAAATGCCAGCTTGAAACACATTCAGATATTATCCATGCAAACACAAAATTGACTTTGGACATAACTTCATCAGAGGTTGTGTTTTGTGGTATTAGAAGCCAATCCATTAAAATTCATTCACTCTTTAACACTTGTTAATATTTGTTTAGTAACCTGTCTTTGCATTTACTGCCATTTTGTAATTTCCTATGATTAATTAAGCCACTTGTGAGTTCTGAGAAAGAAATTGTAAGTTACATTGTATGGTATATGTACATATTTTTCCTTTCAGGGATGACATTGGTCATTTGCAGTGGTCATTTGTCACTGGACATATTTGATGTGTAACTCTGTAAGTTTAACAGGGTGTCCCACACAGTAGGATATCATTGTTTCAAAAATGGCCTAAGGTTCGTCTACTAAACTTGATAGAATAATAACAAAAGGTTAGCAAATGTTGTTTTTAGTGTATTGCTAGTTGACATAGGCTATTTAATTTCTAGGTATTTCATTTAAATTTTCAGCATTATGGAGTATAATGCAGGATGCGCAGTTCCAGGTTCACACAAAGTCTGAAACATAACACTGAAAAATTACCCAAATTTGTGAAAACAGCTTTTTATAATTTCAAGCCCAAACTTTATTTTTTTGGTTATATTGATTGTGTCAAGTAATATGAAAAATTTCCAGCATTGGTAATCAGGTACGTGTATGATAGTGAATAGGCAATTTTAGAAGATTTCAGTGGATGTGTTATATCATGTACTCCGGTCTATTTTCCCTTCTATAACTAATAAGTGCAGAGTTTTCATGCCAAAAAACTGTTAAACGTTTCCAAAAAATACCAGAACTTTTTATATATGTGATACTTGGTTTTACTCTATATTCAAGAAGTAGACATAGTTCCATTGACTTGTGAAAAAACATGCACAAATTTGCAGTGATATTTTACTAACCAAAAATATTATTATATCTTAAAAGACAGCTACGATCATTAGTATTGTAGTTATTGTATCTCAAGTTCATGTAAATTCCCATGCTGACAAGGTCTGTTGTAGGATGTGTGATTACAGGATTCATTTTAATTTTTAAATTAAATCATGCCAAAAATTAGCAGAATGTGAGACAACCATGCATTATATTTGAAGCCCAACCTTTTATTTCATGTGAAATTCCTTCAGTATTCAGAAAAGAGAGGGGAGAATTTTTCCCTGAAATTTTCAGTTCTAGAATAAACTTAGATCATAATCTTGAAGGCTCTGTGAATTAAAGGCCAGTGTTGAAACTCCAAGCCATATGTTGTTACTCAATATAAATTTGTATGTATGTATGTATGTAAGTATGTATGTATGTATGTATGTATTTATTTATGTATTTAGAGCATTAGATATTCAGCCATACGTAAGAAAACACAATATCTAAGAATGAGAAGAAATAATGCTGTAATATATATATATATATATATATATATATATATATATATATATATATATATATATATATACATACACACACACAGAGCTTCTTTTTGATCCTCAGTTGCTTATCCATAGTTTCGCAAGGGCCCTCAGGTGAAAATTCCTCAGATGTGTTTCATTGTCATTGTGATAATCAGTAGATCAATAGATATTAAGCCATACACAAAGAACAAAAAGAACTAATGATTTAAAGCTGTAATATATTTAGATATATTTGCTTATCCGCAGTTTCTTTTAGGTCCTCAGGCAAAAATTCATAAAATTTTGTTTCATTGTCATGATAATCCATATGATGTAACTGTATCTCTTTTTTTAATCAGCTAATTTTTTTAATCAGCTAATTTCACTCGTATTGACACTGATGCCACACCTCTTGAGAGATTTCATGTCATTATGTGCTTTACCTTTGATGTGTCCATAGCAATTAAAATCAAGTCTACCACAAACAAGAAACAAAAACAAAAAGCTGAAATGATCCAATGATATTGATTATGAAAATGATGATATTACTAATACTACTATTACAAATAATATTTAAATATAGAAATTTGAAAAGGGGCATATACTTTTTTTCTTGTTTATTTCAGGTAACTGGCAGGCTTTGATATGGATTGTGGTGGGTATGTGCCATTTTGATTCCATTTGAGGATGATAAATTTTAACTTTAAAATTTTGGCAAATGTTGCAAATATCCATTTTAATATAGTGACCTTTGCAGCATGATTTTGCGAATGAAGCTATATTTTCTGGATCATTACTGTGGCACAGGTTATTACCATTTAATTTGTGAATGTAAACCAGTCTGTTACATTTATCACATTGTGTAATTTCCATATTTCCAGATTGCTTGTCTGCAGAAAAGTCTACAAATTTGTAGTTGAGGTAAAATAGTGAAATCCATGAAAGCATTTTTTCAGTATGGATTTATACTTGAATGAAATATAAGTTTTGCATAAAATGGACTAAAAATAAAGTTAAAGCTGTTCTTGTTAGCTGATTACTCCTATGAATATAATATATACTTTTCAACTTTAAATTTTTCATTCCATCATCCACCTTTAGAAGTGCTGATGTTTGAAATACACATGCCCGAAAACAGTTTGCTCATTTATATTTTTATTTTACAAAAATGAATTTATCATTTTACCCTCAGCCCATTGTTGTATCACATTTCTTATACTAGTGTACATGTTGTAATCAGTTAATGTATATTTTGTCATTGCCATTGTCTTAAATAAAGGACTGCTAATCCATTTACTTTGCAGGGTTGGGGAGTGGGACTAGAATTTTGTTCCTGACCATATAGGATTTATTTCTTCTTTTATCACAAGATATTGTTTCTTCACCTAATATGATAAAATACAAATAATTAATTTCTTTCTATAAATCTTTATACATATCAGAGCAAGAAGATTTTCTTCATGCTAAAATCCCATACCACCCTCACCCCACCCCATAATTTAAAATGTTTAGTACTTAAGACCCACCAGCTTATTTGGTCTTGATTGCTGCCATGTGCTAGTAAAAATAACCTGGTGGATCTCAGGACAGGTTAAGTATGAGTTGCCTTGAGACAGTAGCTATTTTTAAGTTCACTTGGAAATATAAACAGCACAACAGTAAATAGTGGTGTACATGGCAGTCATTTTAGGAAAGAGAACCTTAGTTGATAGTTTGCAGTACATACGAAAAATATATTTTTGACTCCTCCAGAAAAGATGAGGTATGAATGTTTTTTTCCTGTAATATCTCCAGGGGTAGAAATTCTTCTAAAGAATTTTAGGCATTCTTACAGTTTAACTCTTTTTGACAAGTTTGTTACAGACTGACATATTTATTAAACTGAAATGGTTCCTACTTTTCAGTTACGCTTTTGTGACTGGTAATCATTCCACATGTTATATGTGCACACATTGTAATGGAGAAAGCCACTCTGAATGCCACATTCTTGATCTGATTTAACATTGAAAAAATCAAATGCTTATGGTGGAGCTCTACAATTTCATATGCTTATCTCATTAAGAATATACACATTAAAAATGTAATCTTGGATCTGATTGGCTGAGCTTGTTAACTGTGGAAACTTTATTTCAGGATCATGTTTGATTGAGCTTGAAATGTGGGTTGTATCATCAAAATCTGGATGTGTTAGATAATGAGTTAAGACCATGCAAATTTATGAGGTGATCTTGAATGTGATTGGTTGAGTGCCAACCATGCATATTAATGATGTGGTGATCTAGAATGTGATTGATTGAGTGCCAATCATGCATATTAATGATGTGGTGTAGCAACTGAATCAGACCTATTCAGATCTTTTATTCAGGCAAGCACTTATGCAACCAGAATTCATGTTTTTCCATTGGGTCCAGATAAGTGGCATTTTAATGTAGTGATTGCTGCTAATGGTTAATTTTTTCATTGATACTGAACCGAATGAAGCACATCAGGTCATAGAAGTTGTTTTGAAAACCATGTGCAATAATTCTGTGATATAACTTGAAATTCCATAAAGGAATCATCAGAAATAACTTGATATTAAATTGGTTATCAGATAGAGTAGTCAACTGGCATAATACAAACTTGCGGAAGCAGTAGTGAACATGAGTGACACCAATCAGTTCATGCATCAATGTTCTATAGACAAAACTACAAATAAGTAAGAAAAGTTTTAGAATGTTGCGCAAAGTGAAATATTAGTAATTTTTATAGTCAGCATCACTGATATATTTATTTATTTGTTAAGGTTTGGTGATACACTAAGAACACATTTATGGTTGTCTGACCAGCTTACAACAGAGAAGGATGAAAATGCTTAGATGAAATGGGGCTTTCTGTAGACTGATTCCATCCATGTTTGCTGTACAGACAGATAATGACAGGTATGAAGTTTCGCCATCTTAAGTGAGGATTACTGCCTGGTGATTACAAACAGAATATGTATGTAACTATTTAAAATGTTTAAGCATTGTGTCTTTATTATGTACGGAAGTTAATTTCTGTGTCCCTTTTGCCTTGTTTGTCTACTATCACATTTACAAAGAAATATCTGTTTATATGTTGTTATATGTAATATAATGGAAATGAAAGAAATTTGACAGTCCAGGTTTGGTGACAAGGTTAATTGTATTTTAATTTGGTTATCATTGTGTCTTGCCTACAACTGCATCAAGATACAGGTCTACATTGTTATAGCAGCCTTAATTATCACATAGAATACTGTCACAATATATCCTGGATATGCCCGTGATGACTTTTCATTAATGGCGTGGCTTCTTTTAGTAACTATGTGCAAAACCTCTTTTTGATTTCTGCTCAGGAATGATTTAGTCAGTTTTAATGAAACTTGTTAGAAGTGCCAGAGTACATGATTTGGAAAAATTGTGGTTAGTTGGTTGACACAGTAACAGTATGAAAAATCTCTTTTCAACTTAAATGTCCAATCTGGCATTTCTGTTTTTTCCCCCAGTGGTGCAAGTACAATATGAACCATGTGGGAAAACTATTTTCAACTTCTAGTCAAGAAAAAAAGTTAATACAGTTTTAATAAAACTTGGCAGGAATGTTTCTTAGGAATCACAAATATGTCAGCGATCACTTTCCCATCAATGGAGTGGCTTTCTTTGTACCTGGGTGGAAAACCTTTTTTCAATATCGCAAGAATGTTATAACCAGTTTTGATGTAATTTTTTTGAGCATAACTAGTTTTGATGTAATTTTTTTGAGCATTTGTGAGGACATAATTTGAAACACTTGGCCTTTGCCTGGTTTCTCTAGCAAGGGTGTGACTTCCAAACCAACGATACAAAAAAGATTTCTTTGACTTCTCCAGAAAGATGAGATGTTTTTATCAGACTTGGTATGAATTTGGGTTGGGTTTCTTCCTAAGAACAACATTGCTTTCTAATGACTAGAAGTCTTTTTGACTTCTTTATAATTCTGAGTAAGAGCATTTCTTAAGTGAAGCCATCAAAAATTTGTCAGATATATATTCCTTAGTAATGGTGTGTCTTGCATAGCTGACATATAGAAAAATTATTTGAACTTCTTCTTCAAAACGGTAAAGCCAGTTTGGTCAAACTTGGTATGACTGTTTTGAAGGACATGCTTTATTAAAGTTTTATGAAGGCAATTCTCTGGCAATGATGTGGCTTCTTTGCAGTCTGGTGGAAAACATGCAATTGATACATATGCCAGTGTATCATCTAGTCCAGCTGATTAAATGTCTTCTTCAAATACATTACCATAACCAGTCCAGCTGATGTAAATGTCTTCTTCAAATACATTACCATAACCAGTCCAGCTGATGTAAATGTCTTCTTCAAATATATTACCATGACCATAGGACCAAGCTGATATTTTTTGCAATAAATTCATCTGTTTACATAGTTAGGAGTGAGACAAAAGTTATCTCCCCTAAAACGAGTTGGTGCTAAACCCCATCTGTACTTCCAGCTATATTTTGTCTATCTGCCATTCAGTTCTAACTTTCTGACATGAAGAATTCACATTTTATTGGTCTAACTTCATCTTGTGAGATACATGTTCTTGCCCTTTTTAGCTCAGTTGGTCATAGACCAGAAGAGCTTATGGATGGCCTGTTGTCCATCATCTGTCTGTCCGTTAGCATAGGTTTCTTATCATTACTCCTTCTAAGGTTTTTAGAGGATAGCCTTAAAACTTGACATACATGTTGATTCCAAGGTCTAATTGCTCACAAATTAAAATGGTGCCCTTTGTACACCCAGCATGGATGTCCCGATGGTCATCATGAAAATATTGTTATCATTACTCCTTTTGAACAGTGGTCATATAAACATATGGATGTCATGTAAAGATATCTTGTCTCTAATAAAATGGTACTAATCTGACCTACAACATGGCTGCCATGGGAGCCATATTGAAAATCATGTTATTGCTACTGCTGGGTGGATCATCATATTCACATTGGATTTTCACCTTTAAATTTTTTTTTATCTCACTTCTAACTAGAAAGTCACATTGATGTGGGGTTTTCACCAGAAAACAATTACTTCTAAATGAAAATGCTGGTAGTGCTGACCTTTCATGGCATGAAACTCTTTTCATTATTCCTTCTAAATGGAAGGTCATATCAACATGGGGTATTGAACAGAAAAATCCTTATGTTTCAAGTGAATTGTAGATAAAAATGATGCTGATTGACATGATTTTCTCAACTGTGGCCTGAAAGAATACGGTACAGTGATCAAATATCCTGTCTCACCCCATTCTCGCATCACACAACCAGCACTGGCATTAGTGATTGAATGGCCTCTATTCAGTACCATATTCACATTGCCATTATGGACCAGTGCCAGGTAACTATGTCACAGGTCCTGTATACATCATTATCTGTTGCTAATGATGGCAATTATACAATCTAAAATGCTCAGCACCTTGCCCTGACCATTGGCCAGTTATGCGGGGAACATCGGACAACAATATTACTATGTTAAAGAAGTGAAAGCAACAATTTATTTATTTTTCTAAGTTACAAATTGCAAATTTAAGAAACACAGTATTGGAAATTAAATCTCAAATAATCCTAAATGTCCTATAACAAGTCCAAAAGTATTGAATGTTCTGAATGAATTCCAATAGTCTTGAATGTCGTGTGTACCATAGTCCAGAATATTTTTCAGTGAGTTCTCCTTAGTCCAAGAATGATTCATTCTCCTTAGTCCAAGAATGATGTAACAGTCCATTCTTTGAGCACTTTAGTAATTCCAAATAATGATTTAAATGATTCCTGTTGAAATATATCTGAACACAACTGCAAACTATGATCATAAATTCTCTGAGACTGTTTTTTTTGAAACAGGAGTGAATAGTTGTTTACCAGACCTTAATAACTATTATTGATAAATGTAACTGTTAGCTAAGCAACATAATTTCTTTTGTTTTCTTAGTTTCTGACTAGATTGAATAACAAATCATTTTTGTCTTGCATCTTGACATATTTCAGTGTTTTAAATCCCCTGTTAATGATAATAATATTGGAAGAAATCTATAATAAACATGCATACAGTAATTATGCCAACATAACATGCATACAGTAATTATGCACAAATATGCATAAAGTACTTATGCCAACATAACATGCATTATGCGAACATACATGCATACAAAAGTATACTAATATACATGCATCCAGTAATTATCAGATTATGCCAACATACTTGCATAGTCATTATGCCAACAAACATGCATACAAAAGTATGCTAACATACATGCATCCAGTGATTATCAGATTATGCCAACATAACTTACATACAGTAATTATGCCAACAAATGTGCATACAGTAATTATGCCAACATAACATGCATTATGCCAACATAACATGCATACAGTAATTATGCCAACATACATGCATACAAAAGTATGCTAACATATATGCATCCAGTAATTATCAGATTATGCCAACATACATGCATACAGTAATTATGTCAACATACATGCATACAGTAATCATGCCAACATACATGCATATATTAATTATACAGACATCTGAACAGGATGACATACTGCCCTGTATGATGTAAAATATGTCTCATGGTTTTTGTTGTTCTTTTCCAGATAGTGATGATTGATCTGAAGAGTCCTAAAGTCAGCTGACTACCCAGATGTTGACATGCCTCCCACAGGTGCAAAAACTATGGTGAAGGACCCAGGGTATTGTAACTGGCTCAAGGTTGGCTTGGCTTTGTACTATCTAAAGGTTGGACTCAGTTCCTTTATACAGGACGAGGTGGATGCAATGCACCAGTTCCTCATACAAAAACTGTATAATGGCTCACCTGTGCCAGCACCACTTTGTTCCAGCTGTAAAGCCAAGGATGTGAAGCAAAACAGAAATTCATACACCTGGAAATTTCGAACTTCCTGCCCACAAGGACTTTGTGACACCTGGTTGATAGAACTGCTTGCTTTGCACACCAATCCCACAGCCAATAAACTCTACTGTGAAAACTGTGATGTGACTGCCTGGCCACGTGCTTCCTGGGAATGTGCCAAGCTGTATATGCCTCGGGGTCAGACAGTCAACAACACTGGCCCGGCCCAAAGTGATTCCCAGGCCTTGCTGACTCTGATGGCCAATTGTAAACACTTCCACAGTAAACTGTCTCAAGGAGGCATCCAGCTAACACACAAGGTATGATTATTTGCCCATCATTCATTTTCCATTATTAATTATATTGCTTCATATATCTGCCAACCATTACACTTCTAGCTATCCCTTCCAGTCACTGTCATATCCATGACTGATTGTGTGAAACTGCTTTCATTGAAATTAGTGCATAGGCATCTGTTGTTGTCTGTTGCTTATTAATCGAGTCATCTATGCTCTAGGAGTCACCACCACCAATCCTTGAGACTTAGTTTGTGAACATTACTCTGTACCACAAACAACTTATATGTATCAGTACACCAGTCAGTATGCCACACCATCAACAAAATGTAAAAGGTAATATGAGAATAGGTTTTCATGAAACTGGGTATATAAGCTAGCCACCAGTTGGGGAAAGTCTCGATTTTTGATTGAGTCTTTGCACTCTTGGGTAAAATATGAGATGGAGAACCCAACAACCATGCATAGATACAAACCAATTTTCATGTCCCTACAACTGTTTACTCCAGATCTGAAATATATCCTACAGTTTGCAAATGGTCACCTGTCTGTGTGCAGTTGGGACTGGTCATTTTCTTATCTAGGGCAAAATAGTATAAAATCTGGACACAAACTCTGGTTCCGAAAAGTGATAATTTTTGGCCTAAAAGATTGGGTCTCAGAAATTTGGTTTGAAAGTCTTATATGGGGACTCTTCATTCTAAAGGTCTGGTCCAGTTCTTACTTTATTCAAATAGGTGCTGGAAAATTTTTAGAATGGTTTCCATCTAATTTGTCATTGGCATGAAACAGTTGATTGCTGATCTCATCTGCCACTACCTGCCTTTTGAAAAAGTTTTGATAACCACAAACACATATCAATTATCATTTGATTTTAAAACTGCATTATGTAGCACATTCCTGTTATTCCAGTCTTGATAAAATAAGGTGAGTTTTCATCTGCAGATATTTCTATTTATTAATGTTTGGGAAGTCACAAACTTGCACCACCATATTGGCACATACTAAAGTTGATTCCTGATTGTACGCTGCAAGTAACATGGCATAGAGTCATGTCAGTCCAGAATTGGCATGGCACTGGAAAAAGGATGGACAGCGTGGGGTAATTAAAGCAAACTAGTGTTTATTTTCCCCTAAATTTCAAGTAACTATTGTAAACTAGGTGCCGCCAAAAATTTCTGATCATCCACATATTTAAGATGGTTTCTACCATTAAGTTGACGCTGTTTCAACCCTTAAATATTGAGACTCCTCCTCCCCCCAACAGATCACTAAAGTTAGATGAAAAATGTGAGGGACCGGACATCTTTGACTTAAATAACCTATGTTATTTTTTAAAAAATTTTTAACTCGGGGAGAAATAACTGCTAGGGAGTCAGCAACGAAACACAGGGATGGCCAGCCGACCAGAACCACACATATTTTTTTTCTTGGCTAACCAAAAGGGCAATAACTCCAGAAACAAATTGTGCAAGGAAAGTGCTTTGTTGATAAACATATCTTCAAGTGATCACAATGATAATTATAAAATTTAATGGCAGTCTATTAAAAACTGCAGTTACTAGTGCCATTCATAAATGCTTGCTATAAATACTCCCCCATCTCTGACAGCTTATACTGAAGGATTGGCATAGTACATTTTTTTAATATCTTAACTTTTGAACCTTTATACATTATTGATGCATGATCCATAGATACTTGTATACAAGAGTAGGACAATCTACATGTATATGTGAATAAAATAAAATATCTTGTATGAATTATCTGGTATATTGTATTGCTAGTACATATATCTAGTATAAAGTGTCTAGTATGTCCTATTACTAGTAAAGATATATAGTACAAAGTATCTAGTATATTGTATTACTAGTACAGCTATCTAGTATAAAGTATCTAGTATGTTGTATTGCTAGTACATATATCTAGTATAAAGTATCTAGTATCTCCTATTACTAGTAAAGATATATAGTACAAAGTATCTAGTATATTGTATTACTAGTACAGATATGTAGTATAAAGTATCTAGTATGTTGTATTACTAGTACAGATATGTAGTATAAAGTATCTAGTATATTGTATTACTAGTACAGATATCAAGTATAAAGTATCTAGTATATTGTATTACTAGTACAGATATGTAGTATAAAGTATCTAGTATATTGTATTACTAGTACAGATATGTAGTATAAAGTATCTAGTATGTTGTATTACTAGTACAGATATCAAGTATAAAGTATCTAGTATGTTGTATTACTAGTACAGATATCAAGTATAAAGTATCTAGTATATTGTATTACTAGTACAGATATGTAGTATAAAGTATCTAGTATGTTGTATTGCTAGTACAGATATCTAGTATAAAGTATCTGGTATGTTGTAATACCAATACAGATATCTAGTATAAAGTTTCTGGTATGTTGTATTACTAGTACAGATATCTAGTATACAGTATCTAGTATGTTGTATTACTAGTACAAATATCTAGTATAAAGTATCTCTGTTGTATTACTAGTACAGATATCTAGTATGCTGGAATACTCCAGTGGCCTAGTGGTTAGAGCATCTGCCTTGGATGCGGGAAGTTGTGGGTTCAGACCCCAGCTAAGTCATACCAGAGATTTTTAAAAATGGCGCTAACAGCTGCCTCACCCGGTGCTCAGCATTGAGAGGTTAGTGCTAGGACTGGTTGGCCTGGTGTCAGGACAATGTGACTGGGTGCAACATGATGCTACATGTCTGTGGCATGGTGCACCAGTGCTAGACACTATAGACTGCCACACTGCAGACATCATAGCAATATGACTGAAAAGTTGTTAAAGCTATTTTAAAAATCCTAATCACATACACACTCTAGTATGTTGTATTACTGGTACAGATTTTGTCCCTGGGTAACAAGAAATAAGTCACTATTGAATACTTGAAGTGCAGATATGTACATATAGGTGCCATCAACATAATATGCCCTAATATTATAGGAATATAATCAAATAATGAATAAATATTAGTACTGTATTGCCAGTTATCATTTTAAGTTTTTAATTCACTTTCAGGTATCCACCATAAGGAACAGAGTGATGCATTCTGGAGACATGAGGTTATCAGATAATGACAGGAAGAGTTTCATACAGGACATCATTGATTTGTTAGAGGACCCCTGTCATTTGAAATCATTAGAGGAATGTAAACAGTCTGTGGCTGAGATCAACAAGGTACATAACATGATTCTGTATGCAATAACTGCTTAATTAGTTCTCATGCTTTAGTTTTGGATATTGTGATATACTTCATAATTGTCCATCTTTGTGTCTGTCCATCTGACTTTCACCATATGTCACAATTTAAACAGGCTGTGTCTGAGATAAACAAGGTAGAACATGTGCTTCTGTTATGACTAGGTGCTTCTCATTCCCATGATTTAGTTGGGGATATTGTGATACCCTCCATTCATCACTCTTTTTGTCTATCCATCTGACTGTCACCAAATGTCTTAAGGTAAATAGGCTGTGGCTGAGATAAACAAGGTAAAGAACATGTTTCTGTGTGCAGTAATTTTTATTCCCGTGCTTTAGTAGGGGATATTGTGATACCCTCTTTCTGCCCATCCGTCCATCTGTCATCACATGTCCCACTGTAAAGAAGCTATCGATCAGATAAATTGTCATGGTACTGAACATGATTCTGTGTACTCTAACTGCTTCTTATTTTCATGTTTTGGTGGGAGCATTTGTCCATTTGTCCATCTATCCATCTGTTTGACCATCACCACATATCCCAAAGTATTCAAGCTATGGCTGATATAAGTGAGAGGCAGAACTTGACTTTTTGTGGACACTGCTTATTATTCCATGCTTTATTAGGGGGATATGATATTTTGGTTCTGGGGTTCCTGGAGAGGGTCAGATGTCTGACATACAAAATTTATAGCTATGTACCATTTGGGTAATCATCTGTATGCACGCAGTTATAGCAGGAGGACGCATTTTGCACCGCTCCGGTGGCCTAGTGGTTAGAGCATCCTCCACAGAAATGGGAGGTTGAGGGTTCAAACCTGGCCGAATCAAACCAAAGACTTATAAAAATGGTACTATCAGCTGCCTTGCTAGGCACTCAGCATTAAGAGGTTAGTATTAGGACTTGTCTACCTGGTGTCAGGATAATGTGACTGGGTGGGATATGATGCCACATGTCTGTGAAATGATGCCCCAGTGCTAGACATCACTATTAACTGCCACACTGCCGACATTGTAGAGATGTGACTGAGAAATTGTTATAGCTACATTCAAAAATCCCAAAACACACACACACACACACGCACGCACGCACGCATGCACGCACACACACACACACACACACACACACACACTTTGCATTATGACCAATAGGTCACTGTTGTTATATGGTGAGTAAGTATCAGGGTTAATATAGGGATATGTTGGTGGGGGATATAAAATAAAAGGTGTTGGGATTTGAGGTGGTGAGCCATTGCATTTGGGCTAGTTTCATGTACAAGTTGTATAAATGCTGTAGACTGTAAGATCCTGGAAAATATTGAGAGATTTAGGCCGTATGTGTGTTAAAGTAGATGTGACTTTAATTAATGTTGTTGTTCTAGTGTTTGAGTCCATACATTTGTACAAGATCAGGAATTAGAATTGTTGCCATGTGTCAGTTGCATCCGTTTATCTTGTCCACTCTTCCCACTGTCGGTGATACAGATTAGGCAGAAGTAACTCATAAATAGAAGGCCAGTTTGTGATTGGTTTTATGATATCCCAAAATGGACATAAATTATTTTACATATATAGGTTTAATATTTTAATATATCCATCTGTCTCTTACTGGAGACATGTTAGTATGAATGTCAGGGGTGCAGAAATCCATTGTCCGTTTTACCTGCATCAGAAATTTGTTCATACAGACAAGCTACTTTTGCAAGGTTACTTGTCCGTGGACAAGTAAATTGTGGTCTGTAACTTGAAATGGCATTAGTTTCCATTTTGCCTGAGCAATGTTTACACAAGTGCCATTCATACTAATACCAGCAAGTTCCATACTGGTATGTTGTTTATTTACGTAGTGTATACTGACATTTATTGATTAGGACTGAAAGCAGCCGCAGCTTCTGTGGATACAGCCAATGGAGGCAGACAGTGCTGGTTTAGGTGATATCTTTTGATGGTTACACCAGGACGAATTGCATTGGCTGGAGGATAGGACTTCCTTGAGGAATCTGTTGTTTTGAACCAATTGCTGGACTCTTGAAACCATTATGCACAGCTATGATGAATTTTCCTAAGAATGCATCTGGATGGATCATTTTCTTATAAAGCTTGGGCTGAATGGTGAAAAGTTGAATGCAAAGTCACTGAAAAAGTGCAAAGTTCAGTACATGTCAATTAAACTTTGATAATGAAAAGGCCAAACCTGAGAAAAGAAAGAAGTTGCAGGTGATTTAGACAGAAGGATCAAATACAATGTGAACCAAACCAAGCATTACGAAAAGCTGTTTAACAGCAAAGCAGAGAAAATCTTCAAACTTTGAATTTCTTTATGTGGTTCAAATTAAAAATGGAGTTGAACTTGGAACTGATAACATGAACTGCCTCATAGATTTCATCCACAGTATATCTGACGTCCTGCTGAAAAATGTCAAGGATAAAATATCCAGGGCTAAATTCATATTTATCCTTGCAGATGTTTGTACCGATTCAGCAGTTATAGACCATGAATACATTCATGTTGGACCTGTAGACCCTAACCATAAAAGTCCAAAAATAAGACAATTTGAGATATCCAGTATATTTTTCATGTCACAGATCCATGCTGCATGCATTTACATGGTGCACCTTAATAAAAGCAAATATTTGATCAGTCCTGTCTTCCACTATTCCTTTTAGCTATGAAAATATGGATAGTTGGGTCTTTTATATGGACAAATAAAGTTTTTAATTTTGTTGTCCATTGACAACTTGATTTTAACAAAATTTCTGCACCCCTAGTCGTGCGAAAAGTATTTGCCATAAGTAAATCAAGTTTTTAAAGGCATGTTTCTGTTTCTGTTGATATAGTAAGATGACTAGTTAGAGTGTCACACTTTTTTTACAGTTGATTTCAAGAATTTTCAAAATCATGTTTTTAATTTCTGGACATGTTCAGTGCAAACCTTTTGAGCACAATTATACAAAAACATATTTTACCTGGGTTACATATATAATTTCATGGGCATGTTTATATCTACTTGTCGATAAACCTGTTTAGCTTTGCATGATTTTTTATTCATAATTGTTTTTAAGGTTCTTTATAAGTTTTGGATATAAATATTTTAAATGCAAGTCTTGTTACCATTCAGATCTATGTGAAAGAAAAAAATTTATATCCATATACATGTATATTGTCACAATTAGATTTTCTTGTTGTTATGATTATATGTATGTTTCCTAACTTTGGGGCATGATGTTCTGTGATACATTATTAGCATAAATAATCAGAAACTGAAACCTAGGCAAAGTAGATTTGGAATCTATCTACAGGCCTTTTTGTGTTTAAATTATTTGCCTGTGCTGATTAGGTTTCTGGACTGTTTTTGTAGTGGAGTCACACATGTTTTACAAACCAATCCAGTTTGCTTTAAATTGTTCACAGTATATAATTGCATGAAGGGAAAAATAAAAAATTTGCCTAAAATTAATGTAATTTAAGGTTAAAATTGTAATAATATTACAAAGTGTTCACCATTTCTACACATATGTTTTGCAATCTCCCTTACTTAAAGTATTTTTGTACTCACATAGTGTATAAAAGGTTACTATTATAGATCTATTTCATGCATGGTGTAATATGACTTATTGTTTCTCAAAAGCTTAGCATACAAAACGCTGTATAAATGTGTCATCCTGGGCAGAAAGCCCCTTGAATTAAATATAAAATCAAATAGGACTGTTATATTACAATGATGTTCTCTAGTTTCATAGTCTTAAGAACTATTTTGGTGACCACCACACCTCTTTTACAATTCATTGAGACCACTCCGGTGGCCTAAGTGGTTAGAGCATCCACCTTTCGATGTGGGAAGTCAAGAGTTTGAACCCCGGCTAAGTAATACCAAAGACATGCACACAGCATTAAGAGGTTAATGTTAGTACTGGTCGGCTTGGTGTAAGGATAATGTGACTGGGTTATATATAATGCTGTACGTCTGTGGCATGATGCCGCAATGCTAGACATCACTATGAGTCAAATTTTTAAAGCTGTGTTAAAAATCCAAAACACACACACACACACACACACACACACACACACACACACACACACACACACACACACACACACACACACACACACACACACACACACACATGCACAATTTGATGAACTTCAATCCATTTGCAACTTATTTTAATATGAGCCATTTTCGGATGGAAATAATTTAATTAATTGGTCTTTTTATTTATTGAAACTTGAGAAAATACTTCTCTACAATGAGTTACATTGCAGTACATTGCAGTATACACAAAATAGTTTTTGTTATAATTCTACATCAAGACGAGGTAGTTTATAGGATGCAATTTGTCAATCCTTTCATGAGCTTGAGCATCAACTGGTCCTTCTCAAGACATCCAGTATATATGATCATTAAACTTGCATAGAGGGCAGAGATGTTAAACAAGCATTATGGACCTCCACTTCGCTGTTATTTTTAGACCAGCCAGCCTTCACTTAAACCCAAAAGGTTGGTCCAAAAGACTTTTTCCTGCCAGCTGTTCTCCTCTACAAGGGTAGCTCATGCTAGGGGTTTTACAACACTGTAATATAGTAATATTTATACCAACTCACTGGGACTGAATATTAAATACTATTGATTATACATCAGTTGGTGGATTTCATAGCTTACAGGTGACATTGAGAGTTGTAGTCTCTGTGCAGCATATTGTTTCTCTGAATTGGTGATTTAGGTATCAACTCTTGCCACCCAGTAAGTATGGAATCAATTTGGGAATTGTGTAAGTTGAGATTGATGAAATGCAAGCAGTTTACAAGTTCCCTGTGCACCCGCAACTGAAGAGTATCATGCAGATCATACATAATTCAATCAACTGACACTTCATACCACCCAAGAGGTTAATGAGGAAAAAAAACTGGTGCCAAGGACTGTGTCATTGTCCATGCCAAGTACTGAGCCTCCAACATTTTGAATGTTTTGTATTGAATACCAGCAACATCAACCTGGTGCATTATTACTATAACCTCATCAACTGACATGATTATGTCATCTGTTAAGCACACAGTCATTAAGATGGCACTGGTGCCTGTGCCAGCTATGCTAACATTGTTGTCCTTGTTGCTAAGGGTTTCAGTCTCTGTGACATATGGGGGAATTAGGTAATGAAGAATCCAGGGCCATGAATACTTATAGTGTGCTTACCCTTTGCTTGCTCTTTTCTGAGCAGTGGTGCCTAATTTCAAGGGTGATAGTGCACTCTAGTAAATTGACAGGTGTTCGTGTGTCACTTAAAATATGTATTAAGAGCTCATGTAATCTGCATCAATATTTTTTTTCATAGGAACCAGGATATGTGTCCCCCTTCTTGGGAATTAACCACCCACAGGTATAACTTGTAACAGGGTAATCCTTGTTTTTCCTATCTGTAATAGTCCCAGCTGTGTCTTCTGATCAAGGTGAACATAGAGACACAGGATGTTTATAAATGCTGGTGGATTATGTGCATTGTCAGAACCTCCACTCTAGCAATGAGATGGTATGTCCACAAGTACTTGGTTCCATTAGGGATGTGATACACAGTGTTGATGGCTTCTTTAATGTTATTGCAGTGATGCAGAAAGAGCACAGATCACAGACTGTTGCTCAGTCTTGATGTTTGTATGTGGAAGGGTGTTTCATTTCAAATTAGATTTATAACCATCAAGTAATAGTTACACTATTTCAAGTGGAAGAATGTTGTGGACAGTTGGTTCTCTGGAAATGTGGAGAGCCGGATGAAGTTTTGGCAAAATCATATGAACTTTGCAGTTTGCTGCGTGACCACCAGTTGTGGTATCAGTTTACGCAATCACCTGTTATCTGTGGGAACTGGAGGGCTGATGGAGAGGATGAAAAGCTTCTTTGGGTTCTGTGTTTAAAGTGGCTAGAAACTTAGAATGGAAGCAGTACAGAGTAAAACAGGGCCTGGTTATGATGTATAGCAGTACTACAGCATCAACAGCGGCTACCAGTTAGTTATCACATGAATATGTGACCCCAGCATGTATATGTTTGACCATTTAAGAAAACAGAGTAGACTACTTCAAAAGGCCAAACATGGGTTTATCTAATTCATGTTCAGCAGTGCACTGGGATTCACATGACCCTGGATGGCAGGTCATAAGAGAGGGTATATTTGATCAGACTGGGTGCATAATCTGGTATGTATAGATCAGTTGTGGAAGCATGCAGAATAGTTTCTCACATACATGGAATATAAAATTGATCACACGGGGCTCAACCTAGATGGTAAAAGTCTATCAGGATTTCCTCATGCATGCCTGAAGCAAGCTAGATTACATCTTTACATGATCCCATCTGACATGGAGATTAGATCTACCATCTACAAGGGATACCATAATGATGAGCTTATCATGGCAGATGATGATATGGAGCCATACATTAGCAGTGATGCTGGTAAGGATGCCCCAGTGTTGACATATTGTAAAAGATGTCACCACAAATGGCCAGGAAATAACTGACAATGTTTGCACCACAGCTACAGATTACAAGCACAATAGTAGGTTAAGTCAGCACCGCAAGAAAAGTACAGGTGTTGCAAGACACCGAAGACCAGGAAGCCAATAAAATGGTGCTAGTTGTGGGTGGCATTGCAATAGATCATTTACCCTCTGGTTTCTCTGCAGAGTGTCTAGCCTTTTTAGCATGCAAGAGTGGAGATTGGGAAGGAATACAACAGCTGTCATGATGACAAGGGCTAGGTGGTTTCCAACCAGCCAGCTGATGGCATTGCCAGCATTCCTCAGCAAGAATGACAAGATGATCTTCAATTACCATGGATTGTTGGTTGTCAGCTCCAACTCTGTTGGCCATGATATGGGTGCCTTGCTTTGTATACTTACTGAAAGGTTTGAGGAACCTACCAGGCTGCTTCTGCTGATGACTGTGCCTTTCTTTCTGTCATATGACACAAGGACACAACCCATACTAATCTCAAATATGAGCACCAGCTTCTCAGAAAGTGATGCAGGTGTCTAAGATTAAAAGCCTAGGTAGAGTTGCTTCTGGTAAAAGATTTACTGTTATGATAAAACAATGTCAGGCTGAGAAAAACCATATACTTACCCCAGTCCAGTAGGGCAAGCACAATGATGGCTTATTATGACTCTGTGATCTTAAAATAAGTACTGGAAAAGTGAGAAGTAACAAGATTTGTAAAATTCAACAAATAATTTTTTTCTCTAGAAGAAAAATTGAAAATATAAAAAGGAACTTATTGTGTTGCGAATTAAATCCCAATGCAAGTACTAATAATTAAAGTTCTGAATAAACCTTAGTTTAAATCCAAATTAAATCCAATGTTGAAGGTGTTAATGTTTATGTGCCAACAGTCTTTTGTTGGATCACAATAATACAATCTACAAATATACCCTTATTTGAAATTTCAGAATAAATTCAAGTGTCTATTTCCAGGAGTGTTATTTTTGAAAAACAGTTTGTATTCCAGAGAAGAATCACTTGAATCAAATAATTTCAAGAAATATATTCTAGCCCAAATGAACTACTGAACACAATAATGAAACTGATTCTGCCTCAAGATCTTATAGCAGGAATAAATAATTTTTCCATTAACAAGATTACATAGTCTTCTATCTGACCTCAGGTCACAATTTGGATTTTCTCAAAAACACTGTTACCTAATGGAAAATAACCTTCTAGAAACATTTTAATGTTTACAAAATAAAATCTTATTTATAAACAAAAGTCTATTATTAAAATTATAATATAAAATGTGTAGTAAACAACAGGTAGACCCAGCAATTCATAGGGAATTTCCAACATTCAAGACTTAGATTAAGATAAACATGTTTACTACAAAACCAAAATCATTAATGATTCAGGTCAGGTCGAAAATGAACTTGATTTGGACAAAGTCAAGTCCAACATACAATGTTACATTACAATAGCATATAATGAAAGAAAAAAAAAAACTTAAAAAAAATCCCAAACAAACAATGCAAATTAAATAAACATAACAGGTTGTGCAAGTGCAAAATAGCATCATGGCTATTGATGCCATTGTGGTCGCTAAATTTGTTCACCCTGGCTGATAAGTTTGATATCCCAGGGAAGCTATTTACCATCTGTCTGGTTCTCTGCACAGAGGTTTCCTATGCAAGGAACAACAGGTAGTATCTGAAGGCATTCATCTACCACTGAAATGCATTCTTAACCAGTCAAGAACTTGATGCTTGTACCTTAGTGCTGTTACATATACATGTATTTAATTTGTATTGTTTGTAGGGGCCTCGCTGTGATTATATTTTTTGTATATTCTGTATTTATTATTTACCTTCATTTATTTTAATTATTCACTAGAATGACAAAGTGCTCATTAATACTTCTTGGACTAAACCATTATTTTGGAATTGGGATACATCAAGACTGATAACACATCACCACATTCCTGAACATTAGCACATTCGAGAATACGAGCACATCAACACATTCAATACTGGAATTTATTCAGATCACCACTGAAATTCATTTGGAACTTTTGGGCTTTTGAACATTTAGGTCTATTTGGGATTTAATTAAAAAAGTTCTTTTTCAATTTGGACTTTGTCTTCAAGGGAGATGAATTATTTGTTGAATTTTTCAAAACTTGTTGCTTTTTGCTCTTTTCTATTACTATGTGTAAGACCTTAGAGTTGTAACAGTGGCTATATACTTGCACTATAATGTCATCTGGCACTATCCATTTTTTGGTATCCAGTAGACTAAGGCCTATCACAAACCTTCTCATGGAAAGTCAACACCAGCGAGTCTAGCTTGTCCAGGTACTGACAGTCTAGTTCATCCAGGTACTGCCTGACCAATCGTTGTGGTTGTCTGCTGGGTATTAGGCTGATTGAATTGCCCACTTGATACAGTGGTTATCAGTGGTTTTTTATTTATTGATAATGAATCATGTCAGAACACTCATTGGTGTTAGAATGTAGCTCTGGCCTCGAATGATTGGTGTTGTATCACATGAAGTTCAAGCTCTCTGCACCTCACAAGTACCATGTGGATCCCTCATGCATGTACTCTTCAATGTGCTGTTGAATTGTATCAATGGCTTGTGAAATCAGCTGCTTGACCTCGTTGATAACCATTGCTCCCTGCCAAAGATGTCCTGTGCACAAGTTGCCATGACCTCATTGATAACCATTACTCCCTGCCAAAGATGTCCTGTGCACAAGTTGCCATGACATCAATTAATGCCAAGGTATTTACTTGGAGCCTCTGCTTTTCAGGCATCTTGGCATGATATTCTTTTACAACCATGTCATATCTTCCTGGTCTAGGCTGGCAGGGTCAGAGATTCAACCCTCTGCCTGGGAACCAGAACTGACTGGAACTTGCAATAAAGCCAGAACTGAAGGCTCAATATTTTTCCTTGGGAGCTGGAATTGACCATTGGGCCAGAGGTACAGCCCAGTGTCTAGGAGCTGCAATTGGCTGATTAATCTTGACTGGTGTGCATACAGCATATCATCGTGCTCATTATGGATTATCTGTCCTCTCCAGAGCAGCAGTATCCATTGATGTGGCTTATCACCAGACACTGCTCTCCTCTAATTAAAAGGCTTCCCGCAAAAAAGCAACAATCATAATTATTATAAGACTTATTATCGATCATCCAACCATGTTGTTCAGATGCCTGCCGTTTGCAAAGAACTTCATTAAGCTGCCTCCATGCTTTGGTTTTCTATTCATTTTAGAGTCTCTTGCCATAGTGTTACCACCACAGCACAAGCACCATCACTGACCCTACATTTCCAACATGGTGAGATCACATATCCTTTCCTGTTACATGCATGAAACAGTACACACCCAGCTCTCTTTTATCCAGTTTCAGTAATGTGCATTTTGTTTTTACCACCAAACCCCATGTCAAAGGAAAGCAGTATGCTCATCTGGAACTGTTTCTTCAATTAAAAACAGGTGCTGCCTCTCCATGCTAGCCAGCTAATTATCTAGTGTCTCTGCCTTCAGCATAAAGTCTCCCAGTTTGAGTTGGCCTCATAGGGGACATTGTTGACTGTGCAATGAGTGCTTTTGGATCAACCCATTTGATTTGAAGGGCAACAAAGAAGCTTTTTAAGCCCTAGTTAAGCCTGAGAAGGCTGGTCCCAAACACCAGTAAAAGTTTGGGACCAGTCCATGCGGTGGAGGCTGGTTAAAAACATTACGCTGCAAAAAAACAATAGTTGTAGGTTCCTCAGAAAGATTTGCTTGAAACGTATTTTTCCAGCTATTTGTCCAATACATTTTCACTTATTGCTAACAAAATTATACTGATATTGTATTTGCACCAAAACTGAGTCACTGTGACCTAATTTATAGGATTTATTTTAGGGAATCAGTTAAAAATCATGTCCATCCTGTTTAAGCCATATGTAATATTCTTTTCAGCTTGTTCATATCAAATGTACGCTTTGTGTGCAACTGAAGATGAACAAATGTTATCAGGGCACAGGAACAAAATATCCCAAGCACTCGTGAGTTACCAAAGTAAAGATTCCAGCAGATGTTATTTAAGCATGTAATCACTTTTCACAAGAAACATGTCATGAAATTGAATTTTAAAGAGTAAGGGTACAAACTGTAATCAGATTTATTCAAAAAGTTTTGAATTTGCATATATTTGGCCCAGGGACAATTATATAGTAAAGTTTTACTTAGTCCAGCCAAATTTTACCTGGTCAGGATGAGCCATTCTGTACTTTCTGTTGGATTTAAGAAAGGTGTCTTAAAAACTCTTTTCTAATCACAATAAATTACCCTTTCACCCTATTAATATTAAACATGGGTGCAGCAAAATGTGTCCTGCACCTGCATTTAGTTACCTTTCAGAATAATTTTTTTCATTTATTTTTATTGGTGTAAATTTTCATGATTTTGCCAAGAAATGACACTTTGTTCTGTACTTATATGAAAGTCCATGCATTGTGGACAGGCCGTTATTGTTTCCCCAGAAGAGTCAGTGTTCTTTGGGTCTATAAAGTTATGTTTATATCAACCACACAAAAAATCATTGTAAAATGGTACTAAGTGAGAAAGAGTTAATTCAAAGCAAATTTAATTTAAAATTAGTTAAATATTCTGCCAGTGCTTTAATTCCAAAACTTTTTCACCAATTGCCACAAAAACTTAAACTGATGATCTTATGGTCAGTGCACTTGATATACCAAAGCTATATCACTGTTACCCTTTTTCTGGGATTCTTTGAACAGTACTTAAAATTGTGTCATTGTATGTTGTTAATTTCCACACCTTTTCACCTGTTGCCAGAAAGCTTGCAATACTATGCAAACAAGGTGCACCTTGAATTCAGGAATTGTTTGTACATAAATACTACCACAATATGAGTAACAATCAGTATGGATGCTTTCATCCTCATACACCAAGGTTGGGTGAACTCAATTTCTCCACATTCATCACCCCTGGGTACATTCACAGCTAAAAACAGTCTAAAGCACTCCACTTTACCGATCACTGTCATCTAACCTCTATCCACATGGGTTCAAGTCTCAAGCTTGGCCAATGTGGGCATGTGAGAAAAACTGCCAGTTGTTTCCCAGGGTTTGATGGTTCTTAACAGGGTTTTCCTGGGTTCTTCCTCCACCAGTTATATTGGCCACCATATACATGTATAGCCTATCTTATGCTGAGAAATGGTGTTGAACCTAAAACAACAACAACAGCTAAAACCTATCAAATTAGTGAATTTCTGAAGCTGTATGAAATATCTGATTGGATCCAACACATGCTACTCCGAAGTTACTAATCTTCCCCATGATGAATTTATAATTTGACCAAGGAGAAAAAAGTAAGAGAGGCAGATTTCAGATAATATTGTTCTTAGGCTAAGTAATGCTGCCATCTTTATATATCTGAAGACATTTGTGTTTTCATATTTCACTGTAAAAGAGTACAGAATTTACTTTGAAGGACTAACTGAGGCTTGCTAGGAGTGTGCTTTAGGCTAAGGAAGTGTACTCAGGGCTGATGAGTGATGACATAGGGACTTCAGCATATTTGTACTTCTGAAGATGCAATGCATTTTCTTTCATAGAATAAGTTTCCCTCAAAGAAGCATTTTCATTCCATTGCCTTTGTTTGGCTTTTGTTTTTTTTTCAACTGTCTCGTTTAAAAAATTTTAATATGGCTCAAAAGTAGATTGTCTGTTCTCTACCTCACAAGATATAAACTCATTTTCAGATAAATAATGATTCTTTGGATGTCTTCTTCAATATTGACTTGGAGATGAAGACTTTGAGTGAATGTGTAAATGATTGTAGACAAGAGCTTGGAGTCCATAAGGTAGAAACTGAGAAAACAGCAGAATCTTTGAAAATAACTGAGAAAACAGTGGACTCTTTGAAAGAAGAATTGAAAGACCTCAAGGTCCAGTTTGACACTTTTGAGAAAGAAACTAAAGACAAAGTTGGGGATATAGATAGAAAATGCCAGAAGATGGGCACAAGAGTTAAGAAGTTATCCAGGACTGTGACATCACAAAATGCTGTGATAAAGAAAGCAGTTGACTCACTTAAGAGAAAAGCTGTCACTGATCAAAGTAAGGGAAACAAAAAGTTTAGAAAACTTGATCAGGCAGTGCAACAAATAAAGGGAAGCACCTCTCAAGCATCAACAGCTACAGCAGGTAAATTATCAGAAATGAACATGGAATCAGGTATGAAATATACATGCTTCTGGCAATATGAAATGTGTCAGTGCTGATTTTGAAGCGCTTGATTTTATTTTGTTTTCATAATTGATGGGCTGTGTCACTGGGTGTTTACTAGGATTTCAAATGCTCCAGTACAGGATTAACAAACTGGAAAATATATAGGCAATATGGAATGTGTCATTGTTGATTTCAAAACACTTGGCTTTCTTTGTTTGGATATCAGCACTTGGACATATCCCATAAGGCTTCAACTTAGAAAGTCTAAGACTTTTCAAATTAATAGAGTGCAGTTTATATATGAAATAAACATTTACGTCAAGTTTGTATTTTTGGATTTACTCATTGTTGGCTTTATGTTTATTTTGTGTTTCTTTTTGGTGGATACCAAACTTACATGGCGATGTATAGCCAGGACCGAGTTAATATGCTGTAAACATACATACATACATACATACATACATACATACATATTTTAATAAAGAAGTTGAAGTAACCTGTGTTAACCTATAATAGAAAAATAATGAAAAACATTTCTTTCCGCTCAGAAGTTATCATATAATTCTGAAAGCAGAATAGGTATAAGGTGAGGTTGTGTGCATTTGCAACAAGTACTTTGGAGAGAATGCATGCATACCTCATTGCTACTTTTGTGTACTGTAAATATAAAATTTCTTTATTTGATGTGTATCATCAGATCATCTTGCTGCCTCACGTAGACAGCTCATCAAAATGGATGCTTCCATTTGATTGAGAGCAGCAGAGAGGGTGAACCCTACAACTTTGTAGAGACCTTATTTTTGAAAATTAAGGGTTCCTACGAAGGCTGAAAAAAAGAAGTTTTTGTCTTAATAATGAAAATTTCTTTAATTGACCAGATTTTTTCACAATCTGGTCACATACGTATGTCATTCACCCTCTCTGCTGCTATAAATTAAACAGCCATATAAATATTATCAATAATGAGTATCGGAGAACCACACTCAGCTAAATTAGCTCTACTGCTGCTATGATTTTTATCCAAAAATTATATCAAGTCCGTTGCGATATCTTGACCTTGGATCGTGTAAATTTATCGTTACAAAACCAAAGGGAGCAGCTTGTGCTTTTGAAAAGAAATTTTAAAATTTATTCATGTCCATGTCACCTGAACACCAAGTATAATAAATATTCTGCAGCGTATGATTATCTACTCCGTTGAACACAACCAAAATATTGCAGTTGTCTCTGATTACTTTTGGAATTTGTGTATATCTCTGTGTAACATAAATCACGTCTGTATTTTTATGTCTACCTCGTGAAAATATTCTAGCCGGATTTGATTGTTTGTCCAGCATAACATCATCATACACCACTAAA